>APFE030634845.1:207561-226691 GCA_000404065.3 Pinus taeda | reverse complement strand
CTCTAGGTAGGAGGTGGGGCGATATAGATTGATAGTCCCAAGGAGGAGGGGCAGGATCCTTGAGGTACCCAACCTCTTGGATGAGACCTTGCAACGGGAGCCCCGATGTTGAGTAGCAGGAACTGACTGATTGGGTAGAGATAGATGTGGATGGAGCGGCAGAGAGAGCGACAGTGCGGGGAATCCCAGGACAGCGCATAGCATGTAGGCTACAGCAATGCGAGAGGCATAAGTGTTTTGCACAGTGCT
Source organism: Pinus taeda (assembly GCA_000404065.3). Classification (NCBI taxonomy): domain Eukaryota; kingdom Viridiplantae; phylum Streptophyta; class Pinopsida; order Pinales; family Pinaceae; genus Pinus; species Pinus taeda. The sequence goes on along the minus strand of APFE030634845.1, from coordinate 226,442 downwards.
AGGTGGCACAGAGAGGTGTGCAATGGTGCGAGATGCATGAAGATGTTGCAGTAGTGCAGATGTCAGAGAGAGAGCACTTGTCAGCAACAGGTAGAGCTTCAGCATCAGAGTATGTTTCTAGCCCGACACGGAGGTCAGTTGGGAGGTACAGTGCGGATGCAATGCCTGGAGATAGAACCAGCAGCAGCACGGATGCAGTCAGAGATCAAGGTGACAGAGGCTAGAGCAGTCAGATACTGAAGAGCACAGAGATGCAGAGTTTTTAGTCGACAGAGGCAATAGCAGTCAGAGACTTTGATGATAGAGCAAGTGGACCGGCCAAATGTATTGCATGCAGAACATTCTAGAGTTACAGGATTGGGTTTGAGAGGAAGCCTTTCTTGTTGAGAGGGAGTGTTGAAAAGTGTGCAACAAGAAATGCTTGTTGAGAATGCAACAAGATGATGGAGCTTAGTGGAAAGGAGTCGCCTCACTAAGTGCGCCCGCAGGCTATTTTTGGCGCAAGTCTATTTTTAGACTATGTCTATTTTTAGACATATGGATCATGTCTATGGATTGCAGGTTGTTGTTTATGGATGATTGATCAAGTTGGGAAAAATAGGTGGACTTCTATTTTTAGATCACAGCGGAGTGACTGCTCAGTCTAAATATAGAACAGTCAAATATTATTAGCTCATAATAATATTTAGACTATAAACTTTTTCTTATTCTCTTGGAGCACTTCAGGATGAGCTACGGATGTGGTACATGCAGATCCCAGAAGGAAATACGTGGTTACCTATGGGATGACTAATATTTGCATGCAGGACTTCAGGTAGAACTCAAGTGAGTTGAGTTTAGTGGACTGGAGGTGCAGTTGATGGAGTTGTGTTCAGTTTAGCTTTGTTAAACTGGTTGTATTTAGTCTAACTGGAAAATAGACTAGAGATGAGTTGGATGAATTAGTTATTAATTAATTCACAAGTTATTAACTCATAATACAACTAATGAATCTCAGTTGCATGTCAGTGCATGTTCAGTTCAGCAGGGACAGGTGTTAGAGAATCAGATTGCTATCAGTTGTGACTATAGTTGTGCATCAGATCTTGCACAGTCAAGGGATTGAGTATGCAAATGAGTTTGCCCACATTGTAGCTTGTGCTCACATGATTTAGCCAAGTAAATACGTGGTTTCCTTGGAATTATCATCAGTTCTTGAGCAGGTATTGAGCAGCGGAGGCAGGCAAGTAGTGAAGGAGATTTGAGCCAGTGATTGATTTAGATCTGAGTTGTATTGTGTGTAACAGAGGTGGAGATACTTGTGAGAAGTATTATGCTGTGTAATGTTACATGACTCAATCATTAATATACAGATAGTTGGGTTTTTAGCGAGATGCTTTCCCCGGGATACATACTGTGTTAATGTGTGAATGCTCTTGATGTTTTATTCTTATTGATGCTGCTATATTGATGATCAACGTAGAGGAGCTTATGTATTGTGTATGTTTTCCGTAATAGTACATGATCAGGATAATCTCTGTTGAATATGTGTTAAATTATTCAAAATTTCTACATCAAGATTAGCCAGGTAGCCTTCGAAACGCTTTTGCTTTGCATTAGCGCAAGTAGGTAAATGCTACTTCAGTCAATCTTTGGTCTAGTCTCATTAACGAAAGATCTACCTTGCAAACACCCCAGTACATTTGATGATTCTAAGCTTTGGATGATAAGTTTAGGATTTGATAGGCTGAACAAGTTGTAAATTTCCATTTCATCTCTTGGAAATAATAGCACACTGGCTTCCAGAAGATATACCAGAGCCAATCCAGATCCAAATCCTCCTCTTGTATATGAGAATCCCAATATTATTCCAAGAACCCTTCGTCAAGAGAGTTCTGTAATTCCCATAGTAAAATCGCATTCCTGTCCTGTGATTTTTGAGTATCTTGAAGACCTTGATTTTGATGAACAGTTTGATTTGTCATTGTTTGAAACCAAATCCAAAAGTGTTGTTGGTTCTACAGTCTCGAATCAAAAATTTCTTGCAGATCTAGAAACTGAAAGGGATAATAAGTCTATTGAGAATTATATTTTGAGACAGCTCCAGACTGCAATTGTGGCTTCAAATATCGCTTATTTCCTAGAAATTACATCTACAACCCTTGGATCTTCCGTAATTGCATCCAGCTCAAGGATTCCCACCGAACTGCCCTTCATTCCCACCATCCCCATGAAGCCTATTATCTCTGATCAAAATTCTACAGTAGTATCACCTCCGTCTCCTCCTTCTACTCCTCAAACTTCTAAAATTGCTTCGCCTCTGCACACACCTCCTCGTACACCCCGTACATTAGCTGCACCTACTCCCCCAACATCTCCAAGGCCGATTGCAAATCCACTAAGAGCAATGGCTGCTCATTTTTCTCCCCTTGTGTTGCCTCAAAATTTGGATGACATGCCCACCGATTATCAAAGCAAAATTCCTTTGTTTGATGGCACTCCTCATAGTGTTACAACTCAACAGCATGTGGACAGAATGGCAGATTTCTTCAACCTTCATGAGATCGATGCAGAAAATGTGACAATGAGATTGTTTGTATAGACATTTGGTGGTGAAGTTAGGAAATGGTTCAGAGCTTTGCCCGCTACAAGTATCGCTACATTAGCCGATCTACAAAGACAATTCTTAGACTACTGGGAAGTGAAGAAAAATCCTCTTCAAATTCTTGCTGAATACGACCACATCAAGCGGAACATTGCTGAGTCTGTCCAAGATTATTGCATTAGATTCAATTTTGTTTATAATGCAATCCCTGATCATCTAAGGCCACCCGTGGGGCTAGCCTTGATTAAGTTTCCGGATGGTTTTGATACTGATATGGCCTACCAATTAAGGGAGAGAGATCCGAAAACCTTGGAAGATATGCAGAAGATTGCGGTCAGCGTGGAAGCAAATCTGCTGGCCAAGAGAGCTAGAGCAAGAGCTGAGAAGAAAGTCACAATAAAAGAAGATTCTTCCTCGTCAGAGAAATTACTTCGAAAGGTGGAGCAGATGTTAGAGAGGATGAAAATTGACAAACTTGAACCTCAAGTCAGAAATCCTAACTTCCGTGGCCAGCAGCAGCCACAATATAGAATCAAACAAAGAGAGCAGTGAGCCAAAGATCAAGTAGTGCAGCAGCCAGTGCAAACACCTCTACAGCATAAATTTGTACATGGTCCAGAATCAGATGAAGAAGAGAACGTGATTGGTGAAGAAAATCATTTCTTTATGCCTGATGATATGCCTATTTTCATCACTGAGGATGAGGAGTATTCCGAGAATTTAGATGAACAAAGAGATGATAATTTTATTTTGGAAAATGAGACTATTCTTGATGATGAGTCCGATGAGTACCAAAGAGGATACATGAATGCTTTGTCGGTTCAGCAGCGAAAATATTCACTCTGAAATAGAGATGTGCCTGTGAACCCAATTCAGAAAAGGAACTAGACAACAGCTTCAAAGAACGATCCTCCTAATGTGTAGAAAAAGGGAAAAGAGACAGCTGATCCTACCACCAGTGAAACGCCATTAGCACATGAGAGATTCAATCAGCCAAGTGGTTCAAAGGATAAATCTGAAAATAAGGATGTTGCAGCAAAAGAGGTAGAAAAAGTTTTAGTTTTTAATTTGGAGAATGAAATTGCCAAGATAAAGATATCCATTCCTTTGACTGAGTTGATGAAGAACAACAGTTATAAAGGTCAGGTCACCAAAATTTTGAGTTTAGATCCATCGTCTGATATGGTGAATGTGGAGGATGATAGTCCCGAGTTGATTTTTGGGCCAGCATTGGAAGGTCAAACTCAAGATAGTGATGTAGCCCCTTTCTACATCAGTCTTAGGGTGTATGACTTTGTGTTGCATAATGCTATGTTTGATTCTGAAGCGTCTCATAATCTCATGCCCAAGGCCATCATGGAGGAATTGGGATTGGATATTACAAGAAAGTACCATGACCTTTACTCTTTTGATTCCAGGAGAGTAAGGTGCATTGGTATTATCAAGGATTTGGTGGTCAGTTTGGATCAAATTCTGACCAAAAATGTTTTGATGGATGTAGTCGTAGCAGATATACCTCCCAGATTTGGCATGCTTCTTTCCAAATCTTGGGGAGCAAATATTAAAGGGACAATCCAACTTGATTTCTCCTATGCTACCATTCCCGTGTTCGGCCAGATGAGGAAACTATATCGGGAACAAAAGATTAAATATATGATTACTAGCAAGGAGAAACTAGTAAATCATCCGATCAACTATGTACATACCGATTTAGAGTCATTTGTTTTATATTCAGATAGTTTTAATGTTGTAGATAGCCAAATATTTCAAGTAGAAGATGTTCCCGAAATCACTAAAAATTTCAGAGAAATCTTAAGGCAAGAAAGACAAAATACTGTTGAGCAAACAACTAGTCAACAATAGCATAAAGATGGATAGCAAGGACAAGAAACATCACGTAAGGAATTTTAGCACTTGGAAGAGGATGAAGCGGGCATGTGGGTCATGGATTTTGATGGTGTAGTAGGAAGGGGAGGTGCTGGTATTGGCATATGGATACGCAACCCTATTTTTGCCCCAAACAAAGTGCCAAGCAATGTAAGGGTCTGCTCTTATAAACTAGCTTTTGATTGTTCGAATAATGAGGCTGAGTATGAAGCTTTGATTGCTGGTTTAAAAATTCTTAGAAAGCTTAATGCGAAAAGGATTTCAGTGTATGGCGAATTTGAGCTTGTCATCAAGCAAGTAAAAGGGGAATACCAAGCAAAACATCCTAGAATGTGGGCTTACCGAAATGTATTGCTTGATATTGTGAGAGTATTTTCATATTATACTCTAACTTGTGTTCCTCGTGCTTAGAACATCATTTCCGATTCACTTGCAACAATAGCAAGTAATCTGAAAGTGCCAATGAACTCAAACAACAAGTTTGAGATTCACGTGAAACACCACCTAGCTGTCCCGGACAATCAAACGTATTGGCAAGTGTTCCAAGATGATGATGAGATCAACGAATTTTTGTAGAACAAAGGTAAATTCAGGAACACTTCTATTAATGTGGAATATGATGATGGTGATGCGGATATAGAGGTCAATCAGATGGAAGTTTTGCATCTCAAACACAACACCATTCCTAAAGGTCTAATCCCTTTAGAGGAGTTGTTCGATCATGATGATGTGGCACGGAAACCAAGCTTGCTGCCAACTGAAAATAGAGTGGAGGATGTAAACATTGGATCAGCTGAAAATCCAAAGATGGTAAAATTGTCAAAAGCATTGCCTCCACAGGTAAAGGCCAAATACATCAGCTTGTTATCCTCTTTCACTAATGTATTCGCTTGGGATTATTCTAATTTGAAATCATATGATACAAGTATTATTCAGCATGTCATTCCACTCAAGCCTAATCAAAATCCATTTCACCAAAAGCTTAGGAGAATAAATCCAAAGTTTCTACCCTTGATTGAGAAGGAAGTGAACTGATTGTATAAGGCTGGTATCATAGTTCCCATAAGGTTTTTAGATTGGATTTCAAACTTGGTGCTCGTACGCAAGAAGACAGGTGAGATTCGGCTATGTATTGATTTTAGAAATCTGAACAAAGTTTCTTTGAAGGAAAACTATCCATTGCCCAAGATGGATCATATACTTTAGCGAGTATTTGGAGCATCTAGGATGTCACTACTTGATGGTTATTCAGGTTATAACCAAATTTTGGTCCATGAGGATGACCGAGATAAAACAATGTTCACCACCCCGTGGGGAACCTTTCACTATGAAAAGATGGCTTTTGGATTGAAAAATGCGGGTGCAACCTTTCTACGGGTGATGGATATCGCATTTGCTAATGAGAAAGATGTTTTCCTTGTTGTTTATTCTGATGACTTGACTGTTTTCTCTAACTCAGATGAAGATCACCTATATCATTTGAAGATTTTGTTTCAGCGGTGTAGGAAGTATGGTATCTCGCTTAATCCAAAGAAAAGTTTGTTTGCCATGGATGAGGGCAAACTTCTTGGGCACATCATCTCAAAGGAGGGCAACCACATTGATCCATCTCGGGTGGAGGCTATTCAAAAGATTGATTTTCCATGAAGTAAGAAAGAAATCCAATCCTTCAATGGTAAGATCAATTTTTTACACCGCTTTGTGCCCAATCTTGCAGAACACTTAAGAGAGATCACAAATATGCTCAAAAAGGATATTGCAGTAAGGTGGACGGAGAAAGTGGTAAAATATTTTAATTTAGTGAAATTAGTACTTTCTTCAGCTCCAGTTTTGGTCATCCCAGACTATACTCAGGATTTTATTTTGTTTTCATTTGCCTCAGATCATACTATGGTAGCGGTCTTGATGCAAAAAAGGGACGAGCTCGAGAAGCCAATCACTTTTTTCAGCAAAACCATAAGGGATGTGGCATTGAAGTATAATATTATTGAAAAATAGGCCCTCGCTTTGGTAAAGGCATTGAAGGACTTTCGGGTTTATATTTTTCATTCTCACATCCTTGCTTATGTCCCAAACGCTGATGTCAAGGATGTCTTAGTGCAAACAGATCCGGAGGGGAAAAGAGGCAAATGGATTGCTACCTTGTTGGAGTATGATCTGGAAATCAAACAGACGAAGCTCATTAAAGGACAAGGGCTGGCCAAACTAATGGCTGAGTCAAATCTACACATCCTGGACATTAATTTGATTGCTGCTATGTCTGAGGAAAATGAAGAGAATCTGCCCGTACCTGTATCAGACATGTTCCTCCTTTCTCCTTGGTATTCGAACATTATTTATGTACTCCAAAATCTATCATCACCACCTAGAATGGCTAAGAATAAGAGTACAACACTGAAATTGAAAGCTGCAAAATTTTGTATTATGAATGGTGCACTTTATTGGAAAGACCCCGGTGGTGTCTTGCTAAATTGTTTAGTAGAAGAAGAGGAGAAATAGGTAATGGAGGAGTTTCACAAAGGGGATTGTGGAGGCCATATTTTCTGGAAGACAACCGCCAATAAAAGCTTGAGAGCTAGGTATTATTGGCCAACCCTTTTCACTGATGTGTACAAAACAGTGACTAACTACCATGAGTGTCAGATTTTCCAAGGTAAGAGGAAGTTACAGCCTTTACCACTCAAACCCATTGAAGTTAGTGCTCCATTTCAGCAGTGGGGTTTGGATTTCATCGGTGAAATCCATCCTTCCTCTTCAGCAGAGCATAAGTGGATCCTCACAGCGGTGGATTACTTCACCAAATGGATAGAAGCAGTACCTACAAGCCAGGCCACCGATTCAGTAATTATCTCCTTTCTTGAAAATAACATTTTGTCTCATATCCCAATAAGTTGATCACCGACAATGCAATGGCCTTCAAATCTAAAAGAATGATTGATTTTTGTCATAAGTATCAAATCACTTTGGGGCATTCGACAACCTATTATCCATATGGCATTGGATTGGCTGAATCCTCAAATAAGTCTCTTGTCAACATTATCAAAAAGCTACTGGAAATTAACAAGAAAAGTTGGCATAAAAAGCTAGCCAATGCACTTTGGGCAGATATGGTAAGTCACAAAAAGTCTATAGGCATGTCTCCTTTTGAGCTTGTGTACGGTGTGGACACAATTTTCCCAACACCTTGGCAGTCTCGGTGGTCAAACTTTTGCAAGAAGCAGGCAGTGAAGAGGATGGTGTGCAGCGGAGGATTAACCAAATGATTCACTTGCAGTATACTAGGGAGGAGGTATCTTAAAATACTTTCAAGTTGCAGGAAAGAATCAAGAGAATATATGATCGAAAAGCAAAGGCAGACAGTTTTGAGATAGGAGATATAGTGCTGAAATGGGATGCAAGGAATGAGGAGAAAGGTAAACATGGAAAATTTGAAAATCTTTCAAAAGGATTGTACAAGATTGTTGCATATCAGGGCCAAAATGCTTTCTTGTTGCAAGAGCTAAATGGCGAAGATTATCCAGGTGGAGTGGTCAATGGTCGGCTCCTCAAGTGGTATTATTTGTGAGATGTTTTCTACTTTTCTATTCATCATTGTATATACCGGTGTGTTTAAATTCTATTGCAAGTGTATACTATTTTCATTCTTCAACTTGGGGCCCGAGGTGAAGGCTATAAGGCTGAATTTTGATTTTAGTTTTGAGTTTGGTTTGTTAGAGTCAGGTCTTTGAGTCAATTTCAGTCTTGAAAATGAGTCACTTTTGAGTCAAGTTTAGTCCTGAAATTGAGTCTTTAAATCAAGAGTTCAGTTTTGTTTCGTTGAAGTTATTGACTCCATAGCCCAATGGACGAAGGCACTGTCAGCTTTCCCAAAGATCTGTAGTTCTTGGCACCTCCAAGGAGCTACCATCCCCATTGGAGCCAATGTTAGTGTTGGTATCTTCATCCCTCCGTCAGATCAATCCTCTTGTTACATTTCATATTAGGAGTCCCACCCAATCATCTCCATTCCATTAGGCAAATGGATCATCTAACGAGAGTGGTTTTCCTCATGTCCCTCATGTCATTTACCTGCTGGTTCATGTCTGTTCATTAAAAAAAGGCATATACAGTCTTCTTTTTATCTAAAATTGCAAAAGGTTGTCTTTAGGGTTTCATTGTCAATTACGTCAGGGTTCCATTAGGGTTTCGTCAATAAATGCTTCAAAGTGTCCAATAATCACCAGCAGGCCATGAGGAGGTTTCAACATCAATAAATTTCATCACCAAGTGTTCAAAATTGTGTTTTTCCTCAAAACTCTGTTTTGAGGAAAAAACTGAGTATTTAGCTTTTATTGTACAAAAACCATGAGAATTTTGTTTTCTTCATTGTAGAATTCATTCATCTACACCCTGGTTTCTTTCCTTAGTCCAAAAAGTTCCAACACCTACAAAACAAGCAAAGCTCAGGTCATTTAATTCATCACAAAGTCAAAAAGAAGTGAAAAAGTCCAACAAAACAGAGTTTGAGATAAAGTCATTTGCAAAACATTATGAAAGTGCGTTTTGGCCAAATAAATTTAAAAGCTCCATGTATAAATCATCTATCCAAGTGTTTGAGGTTCATTTCTCTTCCAAGAGCAAAGAGAACCAAAGCAAGACGATTTGGGTGAATGAGTGTGAAGTTTGGGTAAAAAACTGTCGTAAGTTGTCGGTGCAACGCACTGAGCAGGAGGCGCGGCACACTCACCAAGCACGATGCATTGGGCCTTAGGAGCCAGTGCATTTTTACTTGGGCATGACACATTGGTGAGGTGCGGCACATTGGGCTGGATGCGCGGCACATACAGCTAGAGGACCCGAAAATTGCCAGAACGACCTCCAATCGCCAAAAACACACGAATTTACCTTGTTCCAAGTAGGCTGAGCATCACTTCTACTATTTATCCAAGTTTGGTGTTTATATTATGATGGTTGATGTGGTGAGTGTTTTAACAAATAATCAAACCCTACCATTCCAAATTCCTCAGACAAAAATTGCTGCCTAGGGTTTTGATAACTATTTTGCTACCAAGTCCATCATCCCTCCATCATTCCCTTATCCCATTTTTCCCTGATTTCATTGTTCCCTAAGTTCCTCTACCCCCTAAATTCACTTATGCCTTATCCCAAGTTCCCTTTCCCAAATTTCCTATTGTAAAATCCTAAACCCTAACCTTATAGAAAACTCCCAAAACATCCCATATTTCCCTAACTAAATCTATCCCAACAGTCCCTAATCCCCCACTATTTTTCCCTCCCCTTATACTCCCTCATTTCACTATTTTTCCTTAGTGGAAAAGGTTAAACAATCATCAAAGGTAGTCCAACGCAGTTCGACACATCAGCACCTATCTCTTCAGGACAGTTTTTCTACCAACAGTCATGGCATCTGATCCTTCATATGATTATGAAGTGGAGACCCAAAGTGACTCACCCACGGTGGGACATGCACCCCAGAGGCCTCATAGAGGGGGCAGACATATCAAAGAAGAACCAACCACTCTTGTTGAATTGCAGGCCTGCCCTCTTGCCATCTCTTGTTTTCGACATCAGTCATGTTATGAATTTTGTGAAAAGGTTGCTAGCATTCAATTTCATCATGAGTTGGCTCATTTGTTTTTATTGCATTTACATGGTGATCAAGTCACTCTAGCTGGTGTCACCTTCACACTTACACCAAAATCCATTTCAATAGCAACCGGCATACCTAACATTGGAGAGCCATGGAACAAGAGGCAGAAAATTGACCATCAGCATTATGAACCATATATTAAGCCCGGCTTCTTGAGGCAACTCAAGAGATTGTTTCCTTTTCGATACCTCAGAGATGAATATGCTCCATTAATGAAGTTGATCATGAAGTATTTTAGTTCTGAGGGCCGGTTCTCCTGTCTGTATGCTTATCATATTAGATTACTCATGCACTTTACCCGGGTATGGATGATGAACATTCCTTACTTCATATGCCGAAATATCGAAAGGATGACCACTCTAGTGTAGCACAAGACCCCTCAGCAGCAATTTAATAGTATTTATCATTTTTCTCTTATCAAAATTGTGGTTATCCATCATCTTGGCTTGCAAGGCATCACTTGGGATGATTTCATCTCTCGTGACTTTTTCATAGCTTCTTAGGGACCTTCAGATACTTTGCACGAGATAGGTGGACCTTCTTATCAGCATGAGGGTCATGAGACACACACTGCTACTGTGCCGATATTTGTCACTTATCAGAAAGGCACCAGGCAGTTGTTCGCAGCAGCAAAGCGAGTGTTATCTCCACCTGGGGTGGAAGAGGCCTCGCTTCCAACATCAGCACCATAGGTTCAGGACAAAGGCAAGAGGGCACTGCAGGATGAGGGGCCTTCAGGTGAGCGGGACTTCATTCTTATTGGGGATGATGATACAGACATGGGCCCGGAAAGCACAAATATTAGAGAGATCATCCAAGAGTAACAGACAGAAATCAAAGCCTTGTCCCTCAACTTGGAGAAGAGGAATAAGTAGCTTGAATATTAGAACACAATCATGGAGTTACAAAGCATTCGGGAGAATCACCAAGTTGCCCAAAGGAGGAGGGTGGAGTTCGCTTCACTTGAGTGGGAGATCAATGTCGATCAAGAGTCTTGGCTCGAGAGAGTCAAAATCCACTTAGAGAGACTGCTGGAGAAGGCCAACAAGGAGAAAGACTTGTTGAGACATGTGGCATTTCATTACATGGCGCGGAACAAGGTTTGCAAAGCGCGAATAAGGAATTTAAAGGCAGAATTGAAGAAGGCTTCAAAGAGGCGAAAGGAGCATGATCGACTTTGGATATTGACCGAGGCATCCTTGGCTCATCATAGCTCTTGATAAAAAAGGTCTAGCCCAAATTTCAAAAAATTTGGAGCAATTTTTGCATTTTGGAATTTTTTTTCACAAAAAACAGAGTTTTCCTCCCTATGCGCCGCGCCATGTGGCGCTCGCTTTTGCTAGAGGGCTCCAAATCACAAAAACTTTACATTTCTAGATTTTTCATGAAAATTTATTCTTGCCTACCTATGGCCAAGAAATTTGGGCAAGTTTTGAGCCCTCAAAGAGGTCAAAAACACTCAAAACATTACCTCACTGCCCATATTTTGACGCACAGGAAGCAGTCTTGGGAGATTTGATTTTTGACAAGGAAAAGGAAGGCCAAATTGAAAATTTTCACTTAGGTTGGAGAGTAGACAGACAGGCCTTTCCAAAAAGCCTACTTGGAGCTGATTTGGACATCGGGACGGCCACCAAAAGTGGGTCCAAACAGGCACGGCGCATAGAGAATCAGGTGCGCGCATAGAGGAAAAACTACTAATTTGACCAAGTTTTGCTATGTTTTTCATCCAGTTTTGCCTAGTTTGACCTTTTCACTTTCCTAATGGAAAATTTATGATGTAATTTGATGAACATGGATGGATCATGATGTAAATATGTTATATTTTTACTTGTAGAGGTAGATTCATCAGTTTAGAGGTTATTTGAAAATGAATGAATCAGTTTCCTTATTTTTAGAGGCATGCTATTATGTTGCCTAGATTCCAGTTCACAGTTTAGGATCATTGGATCAGCTCCTAAACATGTGCACTCAAACCCTAGAGGAAAGGAGGAGCTATGTTTGTCTATATTATGTTGTTTTTCACTCATTAGCATGGTTGGACTCTTGAGAAAGCCTTGAGCTTCATTGTACGTTCACATCAATATTTTGGCTAAGGAATTGAGACCAGGATTTGCAGCATTCTTGGGGATCCCTATGGAATTTGTTTTGGTAGAGTGCTTTCTTATGTCTTTGTGAATTTATTCATGTGTTATATGTATCATTTCTCTTTATTTCTTCTCAGCTAAACAAACAAGAGTGTAAGAAGAATACATTGAGAATTGCAGTGCTCTACTTGAAGTTTGCTTTAGTCTTTAATGTTTTCCACTGTTTGGAGAGGATCCATGGCTTCCCTTGCCCTATTTAACTCCTCCTTAGTCTAATCCATCCACCTCACTTGATTTATAGTTCCAATTACAGTTGCCTACCTTGCCCCATCAAAATCCCTGCAAGACTGTGCCTCATTCCCTGCACCCAAAATATGCCTTTCCATTTGAGCACACAAAAACACCATTTTATCTTACAAACTCCTTTACATCTATATCTAGCCTAAGATTAATAGTTATTTCAGTAATCTCAATCCCTTAGTGATCATAACTAGCTGAGATTGACCCGACGAGAGCCCTCTCCTAACCTGGTAGGGCTAGCTACTAGGCTGAGCGCGGTTTGATGTGGACCTAGAAGCTTACCTTTTCAGCCTTAGGTAAATCTAGGCTCTAACAAGGAGGAGCGGTGGGCTAAAATCCTCGAGAAGTTTCTTGAGCTTCCCATACTTGACACATTTGAGGTAAAAGAGGACACTCATGGGTATAATGACCATATACACTGTAAGAGGCACAAGGTTTCTTCGTATGAAGACCCTTGTTTTTCTTGGGTTGACCGCCCTGTTTGCAGGAATAGGTTGAGGACCCTAAGGGGCCTTGGGTGGAGGACCTTGGTTGCCTTGATTACCTTGAGACTGCTCGTTGTTATTACCCTTCCGCTTGTTCCTTTTCTTGGGGTTAGGGGGATTGGGTTTGCTCTATTGAGCATACACTTGGCCTTTTGGAGGAAGTGGCTATTGTGGCAAAGGGGGAGCAGGCATGGGGGGATGAGGCATTGGTGCCGGAGGCACTAGAGAACTAGGCGATGCATACTAATAATAAGGAGATTGGGAAACATTGGGATAAATAGGTGGTTCAATAGCTGGCCTTGCAATCTGTTGATGTATATGGGATATGTATATGGCATGATGTGTCCTAGATAAGGGTTTCCTTGTGGAGGATATCGGGAGGGATAATTTTAAATGGAATTGGTCCCTCCCTGAGGTGGAGCATAACTCATATTAGGTGGATCATATCGTTGAGGGTGTGAAATGATTCCAACTATGCCATTTGTGGCATGAGATGTCCATGGTACATTAACATCACTAGGTCGAAGCCGATCGGGGATGACAGTGTAAATACTACTTGATTGGGCATAGATCAAATCAAATTTTAAGGCTACTTTGAGTGCATCTTCCTCATACTGAGGGAAGTGTGACGTGACATATTTAGAAATGGGAGCTAACAATGACCTAAGGAACCAATCCATATAGACTCGATATTTGAATTCAAGAGCTCTACAGATGTTCCTCCTTCGCCATTCCTGAACATGGTCAGATAGGGGAGTGGCAGAAGTTTGAAGGAAAGAAGTAAATAGTTCGATACTAGTGTCATAACAGAGAGGCAACTGGAAATATGAAAGAAAAGTTGTGTCAAGAGTGGCAAAATTGGAATGAGTGGCTCTGGGTTGATCGACATACCACTTAGTAGCAACTCTAATAAGCGTGTGTTGGAACAGACAAAGACTGATGGAGTCTTCAGTAATGGAATTTAATGAACACCACATGTGGAAGGAGAAAACATGGTTAGTGGGATCTTCTCTAGAATTACCTTCAAACTTTTGGATGTATGAAGGGATTTTAGCAGGCATAGTTGGTCAAGTGGGATCATGGAGAAGAGGATCATTGATAAGCTGGTTGAAATTGGGGAGAGTCAAACTAGCAATAAAAGGAAGCAAGGGAGTAGGAATGACCACACTGGTGGGGGTTCTCCTGGTGGGGGAACCCTGTTCGGTGCCTGGGTTACCACCCTAGTTTCCTCCACCTGTGTTGGTGCCTAACATGGTGGCGATACAAGGTTGAGAAGACGTGAAATCAAAGGATGAATTGGATGAACCAGTAGAATCATAATCATAATGATGACTCGATGAAGGACTGGGAGGATGAAATCTAACTCGACAAGGAGGAGCAATATGTCCCAACGAGAATTGAGGGTGAAAATCTCAAATTTGATGCGACAAATGCCTAGGGGAAATGATTTTAAGAAAATAATGATCTGAGAACTAAAGGGTGATGATAGGAATAAAAGGGTAACAAAAAATAAGAAAACACCTAGCGCATTGGTTCCAAGTGTAAACTAACATTTTTAATGATGTTACTCTAATACAAGTAAACATGTCCTATCAAATAAGAATACCTCTTAGCCTATAGGTGATCTAAACCATCAAACAATCCTTGATATATTGTTTCAGGTCGCCTTCCAAATTACTTCTTACTTAACAAAATCTGATCCTCGTAAGAAGAGATGTCCATAGAAAGATGGAGTAGAGAACCAATTGCTTCCCACAACTAGTCCTATAGAGTTTTTTCCTAATATTGGTCACTATAGTTACCTTTGTCCCACGAGGGTCATCGAGTCTTGAGCTTCTTGGTATTCAACCAACACACGGGATTCTCTACCTAGGGTTGGGTAGCCCCAAGGAGAAATGCTCGCATGATGACCTAACCTAACCCACTTTGAATCAGGATTATGATGCACTCTGACTTTGGACTGTGTGATGGTGAAGGATTTTAAGCTCCCTAATATGTAAACCTCTATGTCTAAATGAAATATTGTTTGGCCCTGGTGCCCAAGTGGGTTTAATCTATGTATGTTGATTTATTAAGGTGTATTGTTTCAAGTCTTGGCTTGGTGGTGTTAACCAAGCTCACTTTCACTTAGGGTGTGATTTTGTGAAAATAAAGTGTCAATTGGATGAGTTAATTTAGCACGTTTCATGATGCCATGTTTTGTTGAAAGTAAAGTGTTGAAATACTATATATAAATCTGAAAATGACAAAAAATAAACAACCAATCAAACACACAAAACCCCACCCACAAAAGCTACTAAGCAGCTCAGCAATAGAGGAAAAACAAACTAGTCAAATACACATAAAAAGGCCTAAAATATCTAATGTCAAGGGATTGAGATCTAAAGGCTCTAATATGCTATGTATTAAGATCATCTCCCAGAACGAGAATTTGTTTTTCTTTCTGATTTGCTCCCAAATTAAGAGGAAGATAATGGCCACATCCATGGCCCTAGGGAGGGTTCCTCCATATAGTATAAACAAGTGGATAAGGTCATTGAAGTATACAGAGACATCTTCTCCTCACCCACAGGGGTACCCTTACACTATCAGGTCAAGCATTCGATCGATCTCACTCTTAGAGCACCTCTACCCAATGAGTTGATATATCACTGCTCCATTCTGGAAAATGAATAGATCAAGTAGCATATCCAGGATTTCTACAAAAGGGGCACATATGAAAAGGTACCTCACCTTGTGGGAGGCTGTTTGTACTTGTAGATAATAAGGATGGGACCTGGAGGCTTTTCATTAATTATCGGGCACTAAAGAAAATCACTGTGAGAACTAGGTATCCAATCCCATAGGTTGATGACCTTCTAGACCAGTTATGGGTCTAGCCAATTTAGCAAGATTAGTTTGAGTTCTGGCTATCACCAGGTTCCAATAGAGCCGATAAATGTATAAAAGAATGCCTTCAAATACAAGGAGGGCCTTTTTGAATGGTTGGTTATGCCTTCTGGGATGATAAATTCCCCTACAACTTTTATGAGGTTAATGGATGACATATTGTGGCCCTTCACCAACTCATTCATGGTTTTGTATCTGGACTACATCCTCATCTTCAACAAGAGTTTGGAAGAGAACTTGCAATAAATTCAACATGTACTTCAAACCCTATGACAACACAAACTATATGGCAACTTGGAGAAATGCACCTTTAGCATGAGTTAGGTCAAATATCTAGGTTACATCATAAATGAGCAAGGCATACATGTGGATTTGAATAATATCCAAGTCATTTGGGATTGGCCAGCCTCAACCACTCTAACAAAGCTTCACAACTTTTTAGGTCTTTCCAATTGTTATCAGACGATCATGTTCGTATTCTCCCATATCACTTGGCCTATGAGTCAGGTTAAAAAGGGTAGAGCGAAAGCAAGCCTTTCCTAGTCTAAGTCCCAATAGAAGGCATTCGTTGAGATGAAGTGCCCTCTTTTCTCTATACTTGTACTCACATTTCCATACCTACAACAAACATTTTAAACTGAGGCAAACACTCTGACTATGAGATTGGTGTTTTTCTCACCCAAAAAGGACATTCAGTGGCCTATCTTAGTGAGACACTTTCTGATACAATTCGAAAGTACCCCACCTATAATAAAGAGATGTATTCTATTGTGCAAGCTTGTTGACAATGGAAACATTACATTTTGGGGAAGGAGATGATCATCCATATAGATTACTAATATATTCAATTTATACAGACATAAGGGAAGTTACAGATAGTCACCATCAGATCTGGTCTACATATCTACAACAATTCCACTTGAACATTAAATACAAAAGGCAGCACCAATCATGTTTCAAATTTCCTCAATCAACCCCCAGTTGTAGCACTGATAATTTTTCTCAACTCTTGAGGCCATGAGACCTCCAGATGGCCACAACTATACAAAAATGATCCATATTTCACCACCACATACCAGATCCTAGTGGATGGAAAGTAAGTTCTATATTTACACCTCTAGGATGCATTATTATGCTACCTGGTCCACTTTTTTGTTCCTTCAAGTGAGAGTTCCAAACTAATTTAGGAGGTGCAATACAATCAGGTCACAAGACAATTTAGTGTGGATAAAATAGTGATTCTACTACAAAAGTATTTTTAATGGCCAAAACTCTCATAGGGTGTTGGAAAATATATCAGATCATGCGTTGTGCCATCGCAAAGCCAAACATCAAGAAGCAAGGCCTATACACTCCTCTACTTACTCACAACAAGCCTTGGGAATGCATCTCCATGGACTATTTGTCTGGCCTCCCTTCTACCAAGCATGGTAATGACTTTGTATTTGTGTTCTTCGTTAAACAAGATTTAATATTGTGAACAAAATTATCTCCCCTAGGTTGGTGGCTAACCTAGAACAATAGAGATACAAGGAACACAATGCTTTTCCTTAAAGTAAATAGATCACGAAGTAAGGCCTACCTGAAATCCTTCGTGCGCTTCGCTCCTTCTATAGGTTGGAAGCTCCAATTCTAGCTTTGAATTCCAAAATTAGAACCCACACAGTCAAATAACACAAGCCAAGAAACTATGAGATCTGTGTAGTATCATCTAAGTACTTCATTCAATAGATCAACATGGTGTTGAAATAAGTGAAACAAGACCATCACATATAGGAAAACAATGAATTATTTACATTAATATAAATGGAAGGAGATTACAACCATAAGTACCAGTTTATCTTGTAGAAGAGTTCCTCCAAGTTGTTGACATTTCCTTTCCTCATCACAATATGCACCTCTAATCACCCTAAATGCATGAGATCATCACCACTCACTAAAACCGCATAAGGGCATAATTAATCTCCAAAATATAACCCCGAAACAAATAGAAGGATGGGAATATATAGAGAAGTAGGGTAATTTCAGAGTTCTTATCTAATTACCAATCTAGGGTAAGAGATACACCTTTGATGGAGGGATAGGATCAAAGGATAAGTGGTGAAAAATCCAATGTAGGGAAGGATCTGATCTGAATGTTTTATCCAAGGTAAGTAGTTGAAACAAATTCTGGAAACTCCTAGAAGGGGAAACTTCCGTAATCCTGATCATTCTCCCAGATTTCTAGAACCAATGCAGGTGCAAGGGGAGCAACCTGCTCGTGACCAACATAGGCCACAATGGAGAAAACTGCTAGTGAACGCACTCCAGTAGGCTTAGAGGGAGAAACAGTCCTCAAACTAGCTCAGATGAATCAGTTTAGGGCTTAAACTTTTGGAAATGAAAGGTACATGCATAGGGATTTGTGGAAGATAATGAAAATGGGGAATAGGATGTTTATTGATCCCATTATGAGGTTCACTAATCAGATGTGACAAAATGGCCTATAACAAAATGCCCCCTAAAGCGCAAAGTCAGAGACAATCACTGATGACTGAAGTGATTTACCTTGTGACAAGTAGGGATGAAGGAAAACTCATGAGCTTCATCCGTTACAATATATTTACAACATGACATATTTTTTTGATGAGGGAGGCATACCCATACTCATCTCATAAGATAATCATAACATGTACAATGATCAAAATACGCGTCGACAAATGCAACTCATGGACCCATTACTGGATGACTATATATATGACCATGACAATCATGCATTGTGATTTTTGTATAATCCTGAAATCACAGCCTGGATGGTGGAAACTAGGTCTAGGGTCTTTTATATCATTCATAAAACCAACCAATGTATGAGTTTAACCATGTGAATCAATGAGATAGAGACGAACATGGTAGACACCATCTGATTACTGGCCATCTGTTATAGACATTTTTGGGCACTTCAACCCCAATCATAAATGTCCATAAACTGAGGGCTCTTAAGTCCCTAAAAGGGTTGCTTC
>APFE030634845.1:145561-186281 GCA_000404065.3 Pinus taeda | reverse complement strand
TTTCCATAAGTATTGATTTGTAATCTCAGTCACTGAGGGATGATAGTAATGACAAAGGTAATATTCCATGGTTTGAAGCTCCCCTCTTAATAAATATTTAAATATATCACCACAATTTAACTGTTAGTTAAAGGAATTGTATTTGATTTGTAAACAATTCATTGCTTGATTTATAGATTTTGATTTTTTCCCTTTTTTATTTTTTTCTCAGATTTGGTATGAGATATCTTTCAAGATTTAGGTTCCCTAGTTTCCCCACCATAGATACGAGGTTCAGATGCTTTCATTAAATATTCTCGGAAGGTTACAACTTTTCCAGTAAGTGTGCTTTGAAACATTGTTGTTGCTTTTCCATGGTGTTAATGCAAATAAGCACTGCAACTAGTGCCAATATTTAGATTAAGTGCCGAAATCTAGGTGGTCCTGTAATGATGAGTGATTGTTTTCTAGCTACTAAGGCCATATGCATTTTTATCTCTTATGTTGTCCTGAGATATTCAAATTCAGAATAAGAATTGAGGTCTCGTTTCCACTGTAGATTGCAGTCAGTTTCTTGAACATAATATATAGTATATTATATTTTACTAATCAACTGTGGATGTGATCACTCATAGGAAAGGAAATTCAAAGTGACTTTGATTTCGCATTGATTTGTCAAAACATCACACAGGAAAGGAGATTCAAAGTGACACTGATTTGACAGTGATTTGTTAAAATGGAGGCAAGAGAAAAGGAAACTTTGTATTCAACAATGCTCTTAATTTCATATGTACATGCACAGACATATTAATAGAAAATATTGAAGGGTTGCCTAAGTAATATTTTCCATTCCACTACATTCTTTACAGCTTGTAAATAAATAACTCGGAACAATTCATTACACTACTTGTTATTCTTTATTAATCAGTGGTTAAGATTTTGATATTGAACTGGCTAAGATTTTTCTTCCTTCTGTGAAATTGTGTGTTCTATAATGCTTATTTTCCATTCACTATGTATAGCATATAAAGTGTGTCTAATGGAGTAGGAAGATTGGAAAGTCTTGTGATCCTTGAACTATGTTACAAGGCAGAAACCCAACGAGGCAGGGTAGGTGCATCCCCACAAAGGAGTCACAAATACCAAAGTTGGTATTGGCTAGTGCCTTGAGCTAGAAAAATTCCTTTACCCTTGTATTAATAGTGAATCTAGAGAGGATTATAATATTATCTTAATAAGATTTATATCAGTTAATATTGATGAATAAAATTCATGAGACATGAGCTAGGATGTCCTTGCAAGGTGGTTGTTGATTACTGGAAGCTATGATGGCCATTATGTTAGGCCAGGTGGTCGCACTCCCTTGATCGTGAGCACGATTGTGATCAAGATGGAAGACTTCATAGTCTAGATTGATTGTTTAGCATCAATAGTTAGTGGGTCATTCACAAAAGCTTCTATTTCACTCATTCTTTTTATAGAGTTGTCAGATTCAATTTCCAAAGGTTTTAATTACACTATAGAGTTGAGTTCTGAGAGAGTTGTGATTCACAGTGTTAAACTAGCGCTATGACACTTGAACTGAAGACAAGCATTATAGAGGTATCAGACTCTTGTTATAGCTTACCTGCATATTATAAGGATTGGTTGGTTTTTTTATAATTTTAAACAAGTTCCATGTCTTGGAAATGTGAAAAACAAACAGTGATATTGCCACCATGTGGCTCTTGTCATATATGGTTTTATACTTTTTCAAAAAATTCTCTAAGAGTTCACAATGCTAAGATTCACTAGGACTTTACAAAGTTTTATTAATTAGGGAAAGACTCACCAAGATCTTACAAGATTTTATAATTGAGTAAAATATTCACCATGCCTGGGGAGAGATTCACCAAAAAATTATATGTACATATTATATTATTGATAAAATTGCCTTCCATTTTTCCTATATACCATGGAGATTCACCCATTTATTATACATATAAATTTTGGGGGGTTCTTAAAATTTTCCTTGCTCTTCATCTTCTATTTTGTTAATTTCGATTTTGTCTTTAAAATCAAGATCTAATGTTATGTCAGTATCTATATTACTATTTACAAAGTCCTCCTCTAAGGTTAAAAAAATGTTTGTTTGTTGGTCATTAGCAAATACTTGCTAGTTTTTCAAGTTATCTGGGATAGCTGGTCTATGCCTAACCTCAACAGTGTACTGATGGTTAGGTTGGAATGGTAACTTACAAGTGCTGACAAACATTGCTAAACTATGAGCCTGCATATTATGCTTCCTAGGAATTACAACAACTTTGGTTTCTAGGAAAGTGTTTAGTATTTCTATAATGGTTCCTCTCTAACAACTTAATCTAGGGTCTTTGGTCATATGTACAGCTTTAATCTGATTTATCACTAATTCATAGTCTCCCATAATAGAAACTATTATAGCTCTTAACTTTCTAACTAATTTGAGACCTAAAAGAAGTGCTTCATACTCAGCCATGTTGTTAGTGCATTTGAAATTTAGATTGTAAGCATGGCCTTTTGAGTGATCATTCTCTAGATTTTAAATCCACACTCCTATTCCTGCTCCTAACTTGTTCAATGATCCATCCAATTCAAGGTGCCATAATATCTCATGCTCATAATTTTCACTGTCAGGAGGAAGAAAATTTTCCTTGTTTGAGGTGTTTTGGTCATCTTTTTTATCTGAAATCTCTTGAGTTTGGAGAGTTTCTTTTTCAATTGTTACTGCAATTTCTCTTGGTTTTGAAATAATGTTTTTTGAAGTGGTTTGTTGTGTTTGTTCAACGTTATACAAAATGAAAGAATCAATTTCAGAATGCATAGAGTATATAGGAAAGTGTTGAGGTCTATCCCCGCTACTCACCACATATTTCATTAGGGTCTCTCTGTATCGCTTTTTAGGTTGTCCAAAGACTGATATTGTGGAATATGACATGTCAAGTTGTAAAGACCCTTGGATTTTGGCCCCCCATGATCTAGAAAAGAGCATGCCATATTTAGGTGGGATGTCAGCTACTACTATATCCATGAGAATAGTCTTAACAGGGTATTGTACTAAGGAAACACACAGGTCTTTAATTAACCCTAGACACTTTACTTGACTTGAAGAAAATGAAAACAAGTCCTTGTAAGGTCTAGTGATATCCAAGTTTAACTTTTCCATAACTGATTTAGGCATTAAATTGTGTGAAGCTCCTGAATCTAACATTGCATTTTGCAAGATTTTATCATGAATGCGAAGGCTAATATAAAAGGGTGTTATCCCTCCTTGTAATGGTTTTCCATTAACATCGGGACCAAATATAAGCTCAGGCAGATCATCAAACAAGTTGACAAAGTCTTCATTCTCAATAAAGTTTAAGGTTTTGTTTATTTGAGACTTGTAGGTTTCATTTTTAATCAACTATGTTAAGGGAACCAAAATTTTCAGTTTAGCTACCTTTGCTCCCAACTTGCAAGGCAAAGGGGCTTTTCCTATTTGAGTGTTTGAAATTTTGATAGCAGGATTTTGAGTAGGTTGCTCTTCTTTTTCTGCATTTGAAGTCTTTTTGTGTGGATTTTCTAATATGGTGTTTGAAGATTTCGCCACTGTCTCCTTGGAGGGGATTGAAGTGGATGGTCGATCATCAGGGGGTTGGTCATTGGTTATATCTACCATGGTGGGACCGGAAGGGTTCTGATTTGGTCTAGGGAGGATTTGGAGAGTCTTAGTAATTGGAGTTGTTTTAATTTTCTTAGGTTGATTGGGCACTGTTTTCTTGGCTTGGTCAGGAGTATCAGAATTCTTTTTACTCCTTAAATTGTATTATTTATGTACTTCAAAAATGGAAAAATCATACCCTTGCTTATAATCAAATGATTCTCCAGATTGGGTCTGCAATTGCTGCAACATATGCAATTCCTACTCATCTTGGGTCATCATCATCTAATCCCATCAAGTTAATTTGTGTGTCTTGTTCAGGGTGTTTTGAATGGGATGTTTCAGCATAGTTTTCTTGAAAAGGAGGCCTAATATTCTTATCAGGTCCATTTTTCCCAGTGTTTTGATTTTGATTCTTTCTAAAGTTTGGATTTCTCACTGGTGGTGCCAGTTGATTATCCCAGTGAGACTTCCTCTCAATGTTCTCACTCTATCCATCAGTTTTTCCATACCCTTGGTTAGAACATCTATTTTAAGGTCAGAGGGTGAAGCTTCATCTTTGGCAAATCCTCTCCTCTCATTCCTAACTCTAGCTCTTTCTACTAGCAAGTTAGCTTCTACACTAACTGTTACACTTTGCATATCTTCTAAAGTTGGAGGATTTCTCTCTCTAAGTTGGAAGGCCATATCAGTATCAAACCCATCAGGAAACTTTATCAGAGTTAAGCCAGGTGGGGGTCTAAGATTGACCAGTATAGCATTGTATATATTGTTAAATCTGGTAGAGTAATCCTGGACTGTTATATTTGGTCCTCTCCTAATGTTTTCATATTCTGAAAGGATCTGCAGAGGGTTCTTTTTCTTTTCCCATCTATTTAGAAATTGCTGATAAAATATTTCTAAATTATCTATGTTATTATCAAGTAAAGCTCTAAACCATCTCCTTACATCACCAACTAGAGTCTAAGAAAAAAGTCTCATCTGAACATATCCAATATCAGTTTCATGTAGTTTAAAGTAGTCTGTCATTTTGTTTACATGATGTTGTGTTGTATAAGGTCATATTCCATCAAATTGTACAATTTTGTTATGGTAATCTTGTGGCATGGGTCTAAATGGAGCAGATAACACAAGACGAGCATATCTATTTTCCATGGCTCTAAGTTGGGCAGGGCTAAGAAGTGGGGTTGGGGTACCAGGAGATGATACAACAGTTGATGGAGAACTGGGAGTAATAGGTGATTGATGTGTAATGATAGGTTGGTAAGGAATTGAGGGTATAAATGGATGTGAGGAATTAACATCAGAGGTGGAATGGAATAATGGTGAACTAAGGGTAGTTGACACTGGTTCAGAGAGCTCAGGGATCTTAGCAGTACTAAGGGATGATTGAGGGGAATTTAGAATATACTAATCAATTGACTGGTTTTCCTTTTGGACATCAAGATCTGCAATAAACTCTGGATCTAGAACTATGTCATCAACTGCACTTTCAGACCTGGTTCTAAATAGGGAAAGGTCAAATGACTCATCAAAGGGGATATCTTCTAAAAAAAACCACTCATCAAGGCATGAATCTACTTTGATTGAAGGTGTTGGACTTACTGAACTCTCTTATCTTCTAGATCTTCTCAATGTCAAGTTGGGATTATCCACTACTGGGGTGGGATTTGGATCTGGATTGGCCCTAGTATAGTCAGTTCTCCTTGAAGCCATAGTTTCGAATTTTTCTAATTATTTTCTTTTTTATGAAATTTTGTAAATAACTTCTAATAAACCCTTCAAGAGGCATGAAATAAAGATTTGAAATTTCTCAAAGGTTTATTAAGACTGAGGATTTGACTCCCCATTATGGTCGTCACTATGTTATCATGCCTTCCAATGCCTCCTTACTAACGAACTCTCCCGGGAAAGTATTCATTCAGCCCCCAAATTGTCGCCTTGACGAGTATTGCTTTAACTATTTACTGTATCATTCGATTTATAAAGAGGAAACATAACCATAAACGCATACCTTTCTGTTTCGTTAACTAGAGAGAAGAAAAGGGCCAAGTCCGGAGGGGCTTGCGCTTCCTAGTGCAAAAGTTTTCCCTAGAAGTTATAAAAAGAAGGAATTATCTGAGGTAACCAAAAACCAATCTTTTAGGCTCAGGTTCTAGCCAGCCTAAGTCCAAAGAGGGCTCTCTCTTTATAATTTAGCTTTGTTTTTATTAAATTCTAGGCTAGTTATTAGTGTTCATGGGGTTTTGATTTTAGATTGAAGGTTGGGTGGTGGAATTCTTGGAACAAATGGATAAAACTAGGTCTTCAAGCCATTGGGCTATGGAGTCAATCAAAGGATAGCATAACTGGACCGGATCAATAAAGGGAACATTCACAGGGTAGGCTAGCAAAGCAAGAGGTAAATCCTCAGGTCTAATGGATGAGAGGGTTCTGACCAGGGTTAAAGGGCAATGAAGAATCCTTAGACTGGGATCAGAATGAAAGAAAGCATGTGATCATGAACAAAGGGCAATTAAGAATCCTTTGCTATAGACCAAGGGGAGAAACTACGGAAGCAAGGGAGCAGTTAAGAATTCCCTAACTAAGATAGTTTAGTAGAAAACATTTAAAATGTAAACAGTCAAGACAGAGTGGATTCAAGAAATTTCTGAAATATTTTTCCATTTTATACATTTAGATTTTAGATAAACAAACAAGATTATGGAGACACATGAGAGAAATAACAGTAAACAAAAGAGAATACTTATTTGTATATTGCTTTACACAAGAATCCTGTAAAATATATGAGCTTTATTCCTTGATCCTGCAAGCCAATCCAGTCATTGATACAATTGAAATTAGAATTGAGAGAGAAAGTCTATAGAAATGTCTTGGAATCCACCCTAAATACTTCAAAATGTGAAGTATTTATACAAAAAATATTTACAAAATATCTCATTACAATTTGAGATTTAATCTAGGAAATAGAATATCTTCAAGCATGAAGATAGAGACAGATGGAAAACTACATCATGTTGTCACTTTTATTTTGGTGGTGCTGATTGTGGTAGTTGAGTTAGAGCCCTTTAATCTAGCTGATATTTGTACACTGGAATCATCTTCACTTTGATTTTTCATTGATACTCTTTGACCCTGTTGATCTGTCTTTTACCTGTTTCATCTAGCTGCCTTCAGATTTACTGTGGTAACTTTCTGTTGTAAAACTTTTCAAAGTAAATCTGTCATTCTTTCCCACTATTCATCCTCAGGTAACTTTACCTTCAACATTCTTCTGTAAATTTCATCTGCCTCTGTGTATTTAGCAAAATTGGGCTTGGTGACAAACAAATGTTTCACCTCATGTTCTAAGAAAAATATATTTTCCAAAGTATCATACAATACTTTTCCAATTGGCGGGGCTTTTATACCTGAAGTACTGACTTGTTCCTTAGCCAATATCCTAAGTCTTTCAGTGTATTCCAATTGATTCATTAGTTTATCATGGATGACCATAGGATTGGGAAGGCCTTTGTCCCTCAAAATTTGAAATTTGGACATGAATCTGTTAATGGCCACCTGCATGTTGTGGCACTTTTCTTCTAAATTGAGCATAAGTTTTCTCTTGGAAAGAACCTTTTTAACCTCCAGGATGGCTTCGGTCCTATCCTCTATACCAAGCTCATTAAACTCATGTCTATTTTACTGTTCAAGAAGTGGATGAATCAATTTGCATCTTTAGGTTGGTCTCCTAAATCTTTCGTTACTTTCTGCATAGCCTCAGTGGCTACTTCCACCAATTCAGTTTGGTCAAATATAACTTGAATTGATGGCCAAATATCATTGACAAAGTCAATGATATTGGCCCAGAGCATTTCTTTGGTTAGTCCTAGTGGTTTCTGCAATGTCAAATCTTTCTCTAGGAATTTGATCTTCTCACCCATCCTTAGGGCTTTCTGTGTTTCTTCTCTCTGCTGAATTTGGGCAAGCTTACAGTCAGCTTCTAAGCTTGCCACTTCCTCCTTTAGCCTTTTGAGTTCTGTTGCCTAGATGGACATCTCCTCCATGGCTTTTACTAGCTCTGTTGTTTTCTCTATTGGTGTGCATGTTTCTATAGATTCAGCTGTGATTGGAAGTGTTGTGGCAGGTGGAGGTGTTGGTGCCAATGATGTTGCCAATGTAGAAGGGACTGTTGTTGTCACTGTGGGAATGGTAGTTGTGGAAGTTGTTGCTAGGTCACTTTGTTTGGACTGAATCAAAATGTCCAACTCCTTCTCTGTCTCTTTTAGTTGGTTATTTAGCTTTAGGACCAAGTCCATGAGCTCTTCGTGTCCTTTTTGTGCCTCCAGGACTTCTATTGTTTGTGGGTGATGTAACTGGGGAATCTTGAGTTGATTTTTCAGAGCAACTATATCATCATTCTTCTTCTTTATAAATTTTTCTGTGGCCTTTACATCTTTGGGATCATATCCCAACTCAATGACTAAGTCCTCTATGGACTTGATTATGGTAACTTTGGACTATGAAGAGGCCTTCTCCAATTGGAATTGTGCTGATATATTATTCAGGGACTTTTACAATTGGTGGGCAGCGATGGCTTTTCCTATCAAGGTAGAGTAAATCATCTCCCCTATCTACTTGTGCAGCTCAATCTGGTCAATAGGATGAATTTCCTTTTCCAGTACTTTTAATTCTATCTTTTTGAAGTCTGTTGTTGTTCTTGGTTGTTGAGTAGTGGGCTTCATGAATGTCATCTTCATTTTCCCCTCTTTTACATCATAGGATGACATAAGCCTTATCTGATTGGTAGGTGTCATCTTCAAGTACTGTGCATAAGTTTGGGCTTTCAACCTCTCATTCCTAGCCTTTATCTCTTTGTACATTTTTTTGATGTCCCGGTCCTTGTCTGTTAGCATCCTGAAAGAGGATACTTCCACACTCTACTATCTTTCCAATATATGGGTATGTGATGTGGATGGTTCTAGGATGCCTCCAGAGGGAGTGGCATGCCTACTCCCTTCTCTTTCAGTGCTTGTGGCATCAACTGTCTCCTCTGTATATTCCTATTCAGAAACAGGATTTACCCTTTGTCTTTTAGCCTAGCTAGTCTCTGCATAGGACTGTGATGTAGCTCTTCTTGAATTAGTGGCCCCTTCCCTGTTTCTTTTGATACTTTTCGCATCATTTAGAGGATTTTGTAAGACTGGGGGGTACTCATGGTGGGCTCTGATTTACCTATTTGATTTGGCTCCTCTGACAAGTCTGGTTCTTATGATTCTTCTTATACTTTTGATTCTCCTTGTGCCTGTGATTCTCCTTGTGCCTGTGATTCTCCTGGCACCTGTAGGAAAGAACCTTCATCAAGTTGTTTCTCTAGATCAATTAGAGTGTTTTCAGCAACGACTTCAGTGCTATCCATTTCCACTAAAGTATTCTCCACCCATTCCAATTAATTTGCATATTTTTCTATTTCAGGGATTCGGTGGTGAATGTAGGGAGCCATCTTGTTTTTCTGTCTTCTATTGCAGATGAAGTCCAAGGGATCATATCTCCACATGAAGCTTCATTTTAGATTTAACCTTTGAATGGTTTGGTCTACCTCCCTTCCAGATTCTCGGCTATTATAAATGAAGGGACCTAATTGGTCTTTTATCCTGAGCTGGGCCTTCTTCTTGGCTCTGACAAAATGTACCTCATCTGAATTGATTATGTCTGTAGTAATCCAGAGCAAGTAACCTCATTGGGAGGTATTTGGGTAGTTTATATGGGGCCATCTCACAGCCATAAATTCTAATTTCTATGTGGTTTTGGTACAAGTACCAATCCCCCACTTTGGATTGCTTTGAGAGTTGCAGGATCCTTCTTATATCTGAAATAATTCTTTGAGGAGGGCTTCCTAGCAGCATTGTCACAATGGGATGGAAAAATAGGTCTATGAAGTCTGTATATGAATAGGGAGAGTCATATTTATGGATCAATGGAGTCCAGGAAATCACTGACTTAGGGTGACCCTTTGTAGCAAGCTTCTAGAGAGTAAAGGGGAACTTATCTGCTTGATAGTATATAAAAAGGTGGTACAAAATAGAGGAATACTTAAAGACTCTCTCATTACTCATCCTAAGGAATTGGTCATGCATCCTATCAGATATAAACTTGGCATAATCATAAATGACAGGAGGAGGTTGTCCTAGAGTGAAGATGGACATGAAAGCCAAGATGATTTCATCTATATACTCACTGGTGGTATAACCTAGGATACTGGATATCATTGCTACAATGTCCTGGACAAATTTGGAAAATATGGTATACACATATGGAGGAGGATCTTTTGGAATATGTTTTTCTTCTACAATGAATGTTTGGAACATTTTAGCAAGTTTTGCAGTGGTAAGCTTGGGGAATTGGTCTAATAGGTCTCCAATTGAAATAGGGGTTAGATTTTTCCCTGGTTGTAGCTACAACATTTCATTAATTGATTCAGCAGTGATGGTGAAAAGTACAGTTTGGTTTGGGGACATCACTACTCTTTGGCTGGGGATATAGTTTTCATGGCAGTAATGGATGATTTCTGGGAAAATATGGACTTCAGGAAACTGGTACTTGGGTAAATTGGACTCCAAAAGACCTATTTTATTAGCATGGT
This sequence comes from Pinus taeda, assembly GCA_000404065.3. NCBI lineage: Eukaryota > Viridiplantae > Streptophyta > Pinopsida > Pinales > Pinaceae > Pinus > Pinus taeda. The sequence goes on along the minus strand of APFE030634845.1, from coordinate 176,022 downwards.
TCAGGTATTGGTCTTTGTATCAGCAATATAATTTGAGAGTGGATTCATGGACATAGGTTTCCTTGAATTGGAAATATTTATCAGCTAGGGGGATGTGGTCTAAGTCCAAGTGAGGAGAGGAAATTGGTCTCACATTTATGGAAATTGGGGCAGCCATTCTTAGTTCTTGCGGATTTGAGAATGAGGTGACTTTTAATGTTTTTAGGGAAATGGTGGTTCAATTCCAGGTGGGTTTGAGTTACCAGAGCTTCTTTTTTATTTTAATTAAGAAAACTCAGTGAATGGTTTTGAAATTGATAGGTTTTTTCAGTGATTTATGGCTTAAATACTTGGAATTGGACAAAAATAGGTCTGAACCAAGTGACTGGCAATTGTGAACGGTTGAAAAAGATTCAAGTAGGCTGGAAGGCAATCTGGGAGATATGTGGCATCTTCAAAGTGCAATTGTATGTGGGTTGATAGCTTCGACATTTGCAGGTGTGTGCATGGAGGTTTTCAGTTGAAAAAAATGATAAAAACAAATGATTTGGGGCTTTTTAGCTTTATGCGGGAAAGTAAAAATTGGTGGGTATGGGTGAACAATGGTTGTTTGTCGCATAGCAGGGTGAAAAGTAGCTTTTTTAGTCTATAGCGAGTGGGCGGTAAGTGGTTTCCTTCGCACAGCTTTTGGGCGCTTGGCGGTATTGGAGGGAGGCCGCTTGATTCCACTCATCGAGCGACACATAACCTCGGGGGCCCAACGGAAAACAACCCTTTTCAGGCGGTTAACATTCGGACATCGGGCCCTTCTAAAATGGATGAGGACCATTAGGTGTGGAGGGGAAAGATCGTGCGGCAATCAGTGGAGTTGCATGGAGGGTAGTGGGGGGGCCCGACGGGTAATTAAGTGTAGTGGTTTTTGCTTTAATGAAGGTTTAAGGCGGGGTTAAGGTATCGAGGTGATTAGCGGTGGGATTTAATTGGGTTTTTAAACTAACTTAATCGTAGGTCGATTAGTTAGGGGATTTTCAGAGTTTTGGGTAAAATTATAGTTTATATAATTAAACTAGGGTAGGAATTAATTAATATTGCGGGAGTTACATATATACAAGGAAAAGGGGTTTTTATTTGGGATTTAATAAGTAAATTAGTAAGTAAAAATGATCAGAAGAGGGCACCACACCCTAAGTATACGTTATTCCATGTTTTATTTCTTTTCCGATAACCACATAAAAACTTAGGATATAGTGTTTTTGTGGGTTATTTGATATGAAAATGATTTATGTGGGGGAATGAACACCTTTCCTAAGTAAAAGTAATTTTAACCTTATGAAAAGAGTATTATTAGGGAAAATGAATGAACTGAAGGGGGAAATGAATGTTTATGAATGGGTTTTGGTACTTATTGCCTATAAGTCATTGAGCCAAGGGTCTGGTCCCTCCAAAATTCAGAGAAATGCTCTAAGCCACTTTGAATTAGGGTTTTTTAAGTACTTTGATCTTTATTGTGGGAAATTAGTTAAGTGAAAGGTGAAATGAATGAGGGAGGTTAATTAATTGACTTTGATATCCATTGCATGCTTGAGTGCCTATTCACATTTGGAACTTTTATGATGAAAAATATGATACACATGCTTTTGTCTAATCAATCATCAAAATTCTACAACCTTTCTACTGCTTACCCATCTACTCATCCTACCATTTTTACTTCTCTTGATTAGGGTACATTTAAGCTAGCAAACCCTTATCAAACATTTTTCTTTTTTTTCACAATAGTAAACTAACTAAATCTAACCTTATTACATCTAAGGGCTCAGATTAAACATTTGAGCTCCTTTTATTTACTCTACCTATCTAATTATCTTCTAAGATTAAAAAGTTTGGTTAGATATTTATTCTCTATCTATATACATGAAATTGAAACATGAAATATCCAAGTTTAAACATTTTGACTATCATGGATTGTGGCAAAGATTACAAACTACACACAATCATTTATTATTCACAAAAAGTAAATAGTAGTGGCATTTTGACTTTCTCACTTTCATGGTCTTTTTCTTTTCTTGGGGTTCATATTTTTCATCTTTGCTTTTTTTGACCTTTCAATTCTTTTTCTCCTTTGATTATTCTTTTAGGACATACCCTCTTTACATTTTTTTTATTTTTTTGAATATGGAAAACATTTGCAGAAAGCAAAGGTATGCACATATTGTAGGTTTGATCTGAGTCATTCAAAAATTATGACTCCTATTGGTATTGGAACCTAACAAGATGAATGAAAATCCCTTGCATACTCACTAGCTTACCAGTTGGAGCAAATATAGCCCACACTGCGGAAGATATGTTCTAAGTACTACGACTAGCACCATCGGCATAACTAATATACAGTTTGAGAGAGGTTGACATCTACAATCCAAAAGTAAACAAAATCAACAGAAAGCATGGGAAACTCTAAAAAACACACTACAAACACACTCAACACACCTCTAGGAAATATGTGAACAGTGTACCATGCATGGGATCAAGCATAATATTTTTGAGGTACAACCCATTTCTAGGTTGTGCCAATGGAACTCCATCAAGATCTACTAACTCATAATCCCCTTTTATAAGGACTATCTTAACAATGTATGGGCCCCGTCACATAGGCTGGAACTTTCCTCGACCTAAATTCTCGACCTCCTGGTGATATAAGAGAACCAGATCTCCTTCTGAGTTAGGCTTGCCACTTTTTTCATATTTCACTTTGATGCATATTTTATGTTCTTAATTTACTAACGCGGAATTGCGTCAGGTTTTATCCAAATGAGTTAGATGTAAAAGACACTCCTCCTCTTCAAAAGTAGAAGGAATAAGTTTGATAGCTAGTTTCAGCGATGAATTTTGCATTCAATGGGGAGGATCTTCCAGACCATACACCAACTAGAAGGGTGTGAATCTAGTAGTAATCTTAACTGAGGTTCGATATTCTCACAAGGAAGAAAAGAGAAGTGAGTGTTAGTCTGATTTGCCGACCCATATCATATGTTGACGCATAGTCTTAAGAAATTTGTTAATCGCTTCAACTTGTCATTTATCCTAAGGATAATAGGGAGTGGAATTTTCATGTGAAAGTCCCAATTCGGTAGCTAATCTGGTAATCATGTGATTTTGAAAGTGCCTCCTCTAATTCGTTGCTATTGATTTTGGAACATTGAACCTAGCAGTAAAGCGGTTGAAGAAAAATTATGTAGTTGTTTCGCCATTATTATTGAATGTAGGCATCACTTCGGCCCACTTAGTAAAGTAATCAATAGAAACAAAGATGTAGCCATGCTCCCTGACCAAGTGAGGGTTACATGTCATAAAATAGATGCCCCATTTCACAAAGGGACCAACAGTGACAACGTGATGAAAAGGACTAGGCAAAGCACGAAATTTTCGATCGTAGATCTAGTATGCATGACATTTCTGGATTACAAGGATACAATCACATAAAATGGTGGGACAAAATTAACCAATGCATAAGATTTTTTGCATGGTAGCGTAACTAGATAAATTTTCATCACATGCTACTCAATGGAATTCATTCAAGACTTTCTAGGCCTCCTCAAGAGTGAGGTACCTCGGTAAAAGCATTTCAATACCTCGACAGAAAAGAGTGTCTCCCATAACCACATAGTTTCAGGGTTGGTACCAGATACATTGTTGCTCTGAGCGAGAGTTATTAGGATGGAAAGTCTAGGTCTGGAGATATATGAGAAGATATCCATACCATGGGCCAAATGACGAGATTAGGAATAATGAATTGTCTAGGATGGAATATTTAGATGTAGATTCAGCATCAAAGGAAGGGAGATCACACATTAGATTAGCAAAAACTAGGGATTTCTTTGACTTGGATTTGATGAATTCTAGGTCAAACTCTTGGTGAATAATGATCCACTTAGAGTATTTGACTCCCAGCAATTGAAGTGACAATATGTATTTCACAACGTTGCAATCCAAGATGATTGTAGTTTTGCGAAGTGAGATGTAATGGATAAATCTTTAAATGGCTTGAATGGCTGCCAAAGCTAACTTTCCACATGAGTATACCAGACCTCAGTATCATTGAGGTTTTGAACCAGATAATAAATTGCATGTTTAGTCCCCATATTGTCTTCTTGGACCAATACCATATCTATAGTAGATATGGCGGCAACAAGGTACATGAAATAATCGCACTGATAGTTGAGAGGATATAAAAGAGATGCCCCAACCAATACATTCTTCAAGGCATCAAACGTTTTCTGTGCAATGTCATCCCAATGGAAGGGAATCCCATTTTTTAGTAAGAGAGTAAATCCTTTGGCCAATTCAATGTAGTTAGGGAAAAATCTCCTTAGGAAGTTGGATTTCCCTTGGAGTCTTTGTAATTGAACAAGATTAGAAGGTGCAAGCAAATCAATAATTTCCTGCACCTTTAAAGGATCAATAATAATTCCTTGTTTTGAAACTATGAAACCAAGGAGTCAAACAGAACTGACATAGAACAAACATTTGTATAGGTTGAGTCAAATGTTGTGATGTCTAAAATGGAGGAAGATGGTCCATAAATGCATGGATGGGTCAACCCTATGCTTGGAGTGAGCAGGGAAATCATCCAAATAGGGTTGTATGATGTGATTGATATAATTGAAAGCGAAATCCATTGCAAGTTGAAATGTGGCCCCTACATTCTTTAAACCGAAAGGAAGATTTCTATAAGAAAAATTACCCTAGGGACAAATAAATGTGGTTTTAGGTTGGTCCATCGGGATAATTTTAATTTGATTATAATCAAGAATCCATCCATAAATGAATAAATCTTACATCCAGTGTAGTCATCAACAATCTGGTCAATAAACGGGGTGTGGTAGTTGTCCTTTGGACAAGATTGATTTACATATTGATAATCAACACATAGTTGGATCGTGCCTTGTTTCTTCATGACATGGAGAATGTTCGATACCCAATCATTTAAAGGAACAAGATATTTGAAGCCAGCCTAAAGAAGATTTTTTATTTTAGCTCTTATGCTAGCAACCTTCTTGGGATGGACCAGAATGAGGCACTCCTGGATAGTTTTGGCATCAGGGTACAACTTGATTTCATGCACTACGATATTTGGGTCGATACCTATCATATCCTAGTATGTACAAGCAAAGACATCTCTCAATGTCTCGATAAGTCGTGAATTTAGATGAGGTACAAGATGATCTGATGTATAAATTTTTTAGTATTCTTGATTTAATGGAAACATCGAGAGCAATGGTTTCTTTGATATTTGAAAGGCTCTTTTCAGAGTTAATCTTCCGAATGGAAACAAAATTCATAAGGGGTTTGAAAGAATAGGTAGGTACACAGCATTGATATCATCTTCAATGGTATCTAGGAAGGAGGAACGATGATGATGTTCATCCCATAGCACGTAGTCTAACATCATGATCTCCATGATTCTTTCATCGGTACAGAATGTATGCGAGAAGGGATTAGAGGGCATGTGATAATCTAGTGATCGATCTACCCAATTAATTAAAGAGAAAGTATGGGCTGTAAAACTCGAGTATATGTCTTCATAATCTTGCTAAATAGGGCTAAGCAGCATTTAGTCACCAAAACGTTTGATGCTAGTTTCATGAGGAACAATCCATGGATCAACCAGGATCATAGATGATGATATCATGTTCATATAAGAAATTGAGTGGAGGAGAAGGGAAGGGGAGGGGGAGAGAGTTAAAAAGTTCCCATAAGTGATGAACCCTTCAATAAACCAACTCCAACATGATGATAGGAATGCAGGGCTTCCCCTACAAGAGGGACACTTCCATTAACGTTGGAATCAGAGGTGAACAAGATGAGTTGATCTATGGCCACAATCTTGCCTTTATGAGGAAAGGCAATCATGTGCAAGTAAGTTGAAACAACATAAACCATAGCATAAAGTTGTGTATGTCCCAGTAGAATATTATAATCCAAAGTTTTGTCAATAACTTCCACTTCAACAGAGACAACTTTCCCCCCTAATTCCACTTGGAGGGAATTCAAAATCCCACAAGATTTGTATGTCCTTCCATAAAATGCTTTTAATGTGGTTGTCAAATGACTTAGTTGGGGTGAACCAATCTCCTTCCAGCAACATAAGGACATCATGTAGGTTGAGGCTCCCTCTTCCATAATAGAATGATGAATGTTCTTACCATGGAAAATGAATTGGATCATGAAAGCTAACTAAGCCAGAAATCGAGGGGTATAATTTTCATGAGAGAAAACCATGAGGTTGGAATATGATGGATCCACACATCTGAGAGCTAAAAGCAAGGCCTTCTTTTGAGTGTGGTAGTTTTGCAACACCTTAAGCAGTGACATAGCCAAAGGAGACTGAGCCAAATATTACACTACGTTGTAATTTTGAGTGGCTCTCGAACGAGAGTTGAAAGTAGACTTATGGATAACACCCTTCAGAGGTTCGATTGTCAATTTCATAGAAAATGGGGATGGAACAAGATCAGATGAAAGTGGTGTCGAATTGGCAAGTTGATGAGAGGCTGACCGTTCGGTGGATTCACATTACCATAGTCCTTATTTTGAGTGGCCATGTGGACATCAGATTTCATCTTTGAGGAGGAAAGCATAAAAACTATGTTAGCACAATGGGAGAAGTGGATGATTGAAGGAACTATTTCAATTTAGCATGGTGTGGATAATCAGATGTAAATTGATCCTCATTACAAATAAAACATAGGTATTGAGGCTTTCGTTTCTCATCGGAAGACGAATTTGTTTGTTTATCCTATGGTGAGGAATCTTTATTTTTCTTACCTTTACCTTTCTTCTTGCTTACAGGTTGTTGTTGAGACATGCCTTTAGCAAATGAGATGACATTTACCTCGGAAGAAAAAGCTATAGGAGGATGAGATGGAGGGTTCTGTGTAGGAGCGGCAAGAGCAATACCAGATGATTTACTTAACGACTGCGAACTGGCAGAACCTATAATGCCATCGGTAGCATGAGATTCTCTACCAGGTGGAGGAGGAGAAATATTCAAAGGTCTCGAAGTGTTTGGTATCTTACCATAGAGTGTGCCTGATTTGGTATAGATTAAATCTAAATATTGAGCATGAGCAATAACCTTCTCTTTGGCCACGACTCCACCTTTGGCCACATCTTTTGTTATGGGAGCTAATATAGACCTGAAAAACCATTCCTCTAACAATTGATCAGGAACATAAGTCTTGACCATCTAGGGATGGCGTCTCCTCTCATGAATGTGATTTGAAATGTGAGTAGAGTCTAATTGTTTAAAGTTAGTAAATAGTTTTGTTCCATTTTCGTATCTGATGGGAAATTGGAAATGTGTGAGGAAGGTAGTGACTAAAGTGTTGAAGTCGTGAAATTTCACTCTAGGTAATTCAATTTACCATTTAACTATGGTACCCATAATCATTCATTGGAAAAGATAGAGTCGAATGGAATCATTCTTAAGTGAATTCGATGAACAGCATAGATGATACATCATAACATGTGTCAACTAGTCTTCCCTTGGATTCCCACTGAAGTTTGGGATATTAGAGGGCAACTTAGTGGGAATAATCAGGCACCATGGAAAATGAGTGATGGGGTCATTAGTAAGCTGAGTTAAATCTAGTAACTCAAGAGTAGCCAGAAAAGGTAACTGTCGATTAAATTCAGGAGGTGGATGACCTGGATACGAAGGGATAGCTTGGGCAATAAGCACTTGCATTCCTAGATACGGAGGGCTCTGATAATAAGGAACCTGGTTACTAAAATATGGAAGATTTTGATAGCCAGCATAAAAGTGGGCTTGTTGCCCAGACCCAAGATGGAAATAAATATGTTGGAATGGTTGAGCTTAGATTTTTTGGCCTTGAAAAGGAACTTGATGTGATCCATATTATTTCCCGATCAGGGTTTTAATTTTCCCCTGCTACATGATCGATTGAGACTGTACCATTTTTCAAGGATTTAACCTACTGAAACTTGAGGAGTACTTTATGCAAGAGATTAAGAAGGTGAGAGACCTTGTACAAGTTGACGAATTGGAATCTGGCGAGAACTAGACACCATTGGTATGGGATGTAAAGATTGGTTCACATGTATTTGAGCTTGTTGAGGTGTTGACGAATAGGTAGTAATTTGTGATGAAGATGGTATAATTTAAGAATTCAACAATCGATCCCAATATGAACTAGGTTGTACAGGTAAAGTGGGTTTCCAAACACTGGAAACCATTCCAGTATGAGGAGGACTATAGCTAGGTGGATTATTGTATTAAGGTATACCAAATACAGGTTTCTCCCCTGCCATCGGAGGAGGGGATGATGGAGGCAATTTTGATCCAGATCGAGGGTACCCAAAATAATGAGGGTTGGTCTATTGAGGGTATCTTCTCCCACTAATATAAGGGCCAGCCTGCTACTCTATCGTAAGTGTAGATGCAGGAAGAGGAGAAGATTGTGTGGCATTCATAAGGGAGTTATGAGACATTATTCTCGAATTGGATGTCATGGGAGAGGTCTAAGGACTGGAAGCCACACCAGAAAAGGTACCAGATATGACTGATAACCAGGCGGGATGGACATACCACCATACAAATGGGCTTCTGGTGATGTTACAAACATAAATGAGGATGCAATGCTTGATGTCTCAACCATAGTGGTGGACATGGGTTGGGAGTTTGAATTAGTTCCAATCATGGTTAGAAATCCCAATGAATATTGTCGCACAAAATATGTGGGTAAGCCCAAAGAATCAAGTAAAGGAGATTGCGTCTAAGGTTGAAGAGACAGAAGAGGATCAGTTAGATAAAAATTAAGTCCTTCCCAATGAATAGGAGTAGAAGGATGAGGCTCTTCTTGAGGGATCTCTTCAATATTCAAGAGTCTGTATGGAAGAGGTTCACCATCAAGCCCCAGATATATTGGTTATGTGTGAGACAAAGGAAGAGAGGAGGAAGGTCCCAAAGACTCGGGTAAAGATGGTTGAGGCTCCTATGGTTCAATAACCTCAAGAAACAAAGTTTCTAACTTAAGGAGATGAGATTCAATGACCTCAAGTAACAAAGTTTCAGGGACTAATGTTTCAATTATGTCAGTGTCACCAACAGAAACAGATGTCATCTTGAGTTCAAAACTCAAAGGGATAGATGATTTTGGCTGATTAATATTGGGAGGAGGGCCAGAAGTAGTTCCCGATGTTCTTGATTTCGTAGTTTGCATTTTCCTATGTCTAGTACGACAGTTAGGAGCAACCTCTGAAGGAAGAGAAGGCTTATTTTGCATTCTACATGAACGACGGGGAGGGGGATTTTGTTATTCCACATTGTGAAATAAATTTTGTTAACACAAAAAGAAATAAATCAAAAAGAGGGTAATCTATTCATAAAGGATTACCAATCAACTGTGAACTGCAATATACACCTTGGCAAAACCAAGGACTTAACATACGACAACCAATCTCCCCGAATGTTGTGTTTGGTGTATCACGATATACAAGGAGGAAAACATGGTTACCTATGGATGGATTGAAACCTATTAGGGACTCCCAAAATATACACCAAAGTACATGGGAGTGCAATCTGTAGTAGTGTTTTCTAATGCTTAACTATTCGATGAGAGTGTTCCCATATACTTTACATATGTGGAGCACCACCAATATACCTGAAGGTATGTGGAGTATGGTCCTATAAACTCATATACGTGTAACACGATTTCACCCCCAAGATGAAACACTTGGAAACAATGACATATCTTATGTTTAACGATGCCGAAACACATATCTAGACTAGATCTCTAAATGTTTGTGTTAATGTTACAAATTCTCCTTAGGTTGATTCAATAAATTTTACTATCTATCTTTGATTATGTTTCAGTTTTAGGTCTTACCATGAATGTCACTTGAATATCCTAAAATGCAATTCTAGCATGAAAAAATAGAAATCCTTTCTCTTTCAATGAAAATCTAGCTAAGGAAGGGAAGAAATAATCAATATGTAGCACGCAATATGCAGCAAACAAGATGCAAGACACAATTTCCTTTCTGATGCAACTGTTCCTATGCGAATGCACATGCAAAACACTAAATGTTGATGCAATTTTTTTTTCACCACAATTAATTTTGAAAATGGATAAAACTAAGATGAAAATGTCCAATCACTTATTCAATTACACTTTTCAGAATGAGGACTAAAAAATCAATTCATCTAAGTGATCACCAATCAAACGGAATCATTTTGCAAACGACCAAGTGATAAGAACAAATAAAAACCAAAACTAATTCTTACCAAAGGCAAACAACACAAATGAAAACCAAATGGAGGCTTTAGAGGGACCAAAATACATTGAAGACTCAGAGAAGTTTAGGTGGAAGTAGGCTGACAAAAGATAGGCTCAACAACCAAGGCAAAATTCATGCAAAAATAGGGGGCAATGCTGGTGCAGAAGAGGCACCAATGTGTTGCAATGCTAGTGCAAAAGAGGCACCAATGTGTTGCAACGCTGGTGTAAAGTGGGCTAGGTTGAGGTGCAATCCTTTTTCAAAGGCATGGGGGGTGCGTTGGGCCTAGGAAAAAGGTTTCTAGCACAAAAATTGCAAAAAACGGCTCAATGCAATCACTTCCTAGGTTTTTTCTTGGTTAGATAATACACCAAAGGTTTGTCAAGGAGGTAATCCAACAAAATTTACAAGGATAACACCAAGGGAATGCTCTGATCCCTAGTGGAGTCATCAATTTATTATATAGGATTTATGATTGTCGACAAAGTATCTCCCCTGGGTCGGTGGCTAACCTAGAACAACAAAGAAATAAGGAAAACAATACTTTTCCTTCAAGTAAATAGATGACAAAGTAAGGCCTACCTGAAATACTTCACGCACTTCACTCCTTCTTTAGCTTGGAAGCTCCAATTCTAGGTCTGAATGCTAAAATTAGAACCTACACAGTCAAATAACACAAGCCAATAAAATACACAATCTATGCAGTATCATCTAAGCAATTCATTCAATAGTTCAACATGGTATTGAAATAAGTGAAAAAACAACATCACATATATGAAAGCAATGAATTCTTTGCATTAATATAAATGGAAGGATATTACAACCATAAGTATCAATTCATATTGTAGAAGAGCTCCTCCAAGTTGTCACTTGTCTTTTCCTTGTCACAATATGCACCTCCAATCACCCTAAATGCATGAGACGATCACCACTCACTACAACATCATAAGGGCATAATTACTCTCCAAAAGCTAACCCCCAACCATATAGAAAGTTGGGAATATATAGATAAGTAGGGTAATTTTGGAGTTCTTATCCAATTACCAATCTAGGGTAAGAGATTCACCTTTGATGGAGGGATAGGACCAAAGGATAAGTAGTGAAAAGTCCAATGTAGGGAAGAATAGGATCTGAATGTTTTATTTAAGGTAAGTAGTTGAAACAAATTTTGGAAACTCCTAGAAGGGGAAGCTTCCAGAATCCTGATCATTCTCTCGGATTTCTAGAACTAACACATATGCAAAGGGGAGCAACCTGATGGTTACAAACACAGGCCATAGTGGAGCAACCTGTTAGCAAACGCACCCCAGTAGGCCAACAAGGAGCATTGGTCCTCAAACTAGCTTAGATGAAGCAGTTTAGAACTCAAACTTTGGGAAATGAAAGATGCATCCATAGGTCTTTGTGCAAGATGGTGATAAAGGGGGAATAACATGTTGATTAATCCCATTAGGAGGTTCACTGATCCGAAGTGAAAAAATGGCCTATAACAGTCATGGAATTGTTTTCTATGATGGCTATATTAGTGGCTGAAAAGAAGAGTTGCCACTATATTTATATTTATATTAATGTTTAATCCTTTTTATATTAAATCAAGGATTAATTGAGTTGTAAATAAAGTTCATTTGATTTTACCTTTTTTCCACTTCTGTTAAATATTTCACATGAACCAGTGGCGGAGATCATTCTCACCTGGATCAATGGCGGGGGATGAAGTTCGGACCCCCCTACCCATGCCCGCCCCCACCTTCCCCCACACACTTTCAAAGTTTAAGGGGGGCCGGGGGGTCTAAAAAATGAATTCTTATTTACCACCCTCACCTATGTGTCATACCCACAGTCTTTTCGGGACCCCCCTCTCAAAAACCATAAACTACCTACCCCCTTGAAAACCACCTTTCTCATCTGCTCCACTCCCGCCACAACTTTCAACCTCCATTCACATCCTGCCATCTATCACTCCCTCACTCTCCCATGTAATATATATGTTATAATAATAAATTTCTTTTTCCAGCAACTAATTAATCCTTACCTGATTTAATCCTTCCCGCCAACATTTAGTGAATTAACTAGACGCACCTAAAATGGTTAATTCGTTCAAATCCTTTTAAAACATGTTGCTGCTTTTCATGCTCCTTTTCTCATGTTCTCTTGCAACAGCACCAGTGCAATTCAGATTTTATCAACTCATAGTCGTTTGCCTACACCAATAATCAAAGATTTCCTGGTAATTCCATACTCCTACCTATAATTTCCTAATTCATCATGTCATCATCCAAAGGAAAGTCCAAGTTAGTTATAGAAAGCCCAATGCTGCCTCCTGTAGTTAAATTAGATGAACTTTCCCTTGTTGATAAGCAATATAAAATATTTGAAACCTAGTGTGAGTTCGATCTTTATGAACTCCACAACTAGGCAAACCAGAAGTTTTTAGATTCCAACGATGAATTGAACATATGAGACTCTTTCCTACCCCAATTCATCTTTCCCTAGACCCAGTTCTTCCCTAAATTTGTTACTCGGTGTAATTTAATATATCTCCCCATTCAAAGGGTCATAATTTCCGAAAACCGAGAAGTCTTGTTCACTATTACTCCCGAGTCAATAAGTCAAATTCTTCAAGTCAATAATACACCCCCTCTGCACCATTTTCCTATAGATTCTCTCATGGAGATTTACCAAAAACTTACATTTTCTCAACAAGCCAAAATTTTTGAATCATTTTTACTTGATAATTCTGAGTTACCAAAAACTTATCCACCTTACTCTTCTTCAATATTCTTAGAAATGTCTAGACAAGTAATTTACATGGTTTCATGTCTATTAGGTTATCCTAGTGATTGGTGGGTTGATGAGGTAATTCTAGGATTTTTATCAGTATTCTCAGCAGGTGATAAACCATCATAAATTTTCTATTATAATCAGTTTTTGGCATACAACATTCACGATCAGTTTTTGAAGTTTTTGACTGAAGGTGCTTTTAAGAATCAATCAATCCTTGTTTATTTACTTATATTTTATCATTATTATAGATTGAAGTTTCCACTACAAGAATTAGATGCATAGGGGAATACTTAGTCTATTATTTATTGGACTTCATTGGTAAGGAAGAACGCAGAGGAGTATTCTTTCAATGATTATGTAAATCAATTTTTACATACACTATTGCGTCTTCTCAGCAGTGATGTTATACCTATAATTTCACTTGAAATCAAAATAATTCTTCACCTCACTGAGAAAACTAATATTGGAGACTAGTAACTCTATCAGAATTACACAAAAATCATGATCTATGGATGTGAGATTCCTCCCTATAGGTTGCCAAAATTTGTACCAATCAGGATTTTTTCAATGGAATACATTAGACAAATGATGAATATGGATTATATACATTTTGTATCTAGCAAGAAGAAATATCAATTTAAATTAAAATTTGAGATTGGCCCATTTATTGTCAACATCAGAGCAATAACAAAGGAGCCAGATCTTCTATTAAAATAAATGGAGCTCAAATTGAGTTTCACCTAGTTCTTTCATCCCTTGGGAATTACTTCGAAGTTGAGAGTTGAACAAATGACTACACCTTATGCACATACACCCAAGCCAAAAATAGAACAATATAAAATCAAGAGGAGTAGTAGGAGAAAATATTACAAGAGGAATAGGAACAAATTGCTCTTCAAACAGCTTCAAATTTCCAGTTCCTCAAGAGAAAGAGACTAAGAGGCCAAGAAAAAGTTTATCTACTACAGTTTTAGAAAATCTAGAGACAGGCTTCACAATTTTTAAGAGAACAAGGAAGACCAATATTCATGAAGATCCATTTCAAGGAGAAAGTTCATAGGAGCAGGAAAAAATGGTATTAATAGGTTCTCATACTTCTATGTTTCCAAGGATTGAGGAGATCACCACATATTCTCCTATATCATCTGTTTCTCAAGGTACATAACAACATAACATTTTTGCTAGGCATAAAGATATTAAAAGAAAGAATAAAGCGCTAAAGGCCACCACATATTCTAAATTCTGGAAACAGACTTCTATTATCCAACACAGACTTTTGTCTACACTCGATACTTAAAAAGGACAATTTCAGTTAGATTTCTTGCAACCCAAAGTCCCAATCCCTAAAAATGTAGAAGACTATAAGACATCAATTTTTTTTTTTGACACCAAACAGAGTCATGTCATTGATCAAATTGACCTACATAAGCAGGCTGGAGAAGTGATATATTCTACTTTGACTAGCTCATCTATGGCAACCTCTAAACTACAAGCTTCACTAAATAAAATTCATTCACAATTAAAGATGGATAAAATTTCATCCTTGTCCAAAGATACCAGAATTAAATCATTGGAAGATCTAGTAATAAAATTAGGACATGATCCTAATGATCTTAAAGCAACTGAAGAAATGATCAAGAACAAGAATGTTTTTAATCAAGCATTAAGAAAATAGCTTAAACTTCCTACTACAAAACATCCACAGGCCAAAGAAGTTGGCCAATTAGAGATAGAGAAATAGAATATGTTCAAAATAATAATTGAACAAAATCTCTAGATACAGAAAATTGAAGTTGAAATGGAAACACTGTTAAAGGAAAAAGAACAACAACTTGGTGTTTTAGTAGCCATTCACACGAAAAAAACATCTACTGCATGTACTTCAATAGCATGGACATCTACAACAACAACTATAACAATGGATACACAATCTAGTGTGCAACAACAAACTTATCAAAGGCCATGGGAGATCTAACACTGAAAGATCATGAGATTGAGAAATTAAAGATGAAACTTCAGAAGCTTCAGGAACAAAAGATTAAAACTAATAATGCATACTTGGTTGAGATGCAAAAGAGTCATAAGTTAACTCAGCAAATAACAACTTATGAAAATGAATCTGCAATTGCTCAGACCATTACTCAGGCCAAAGAAAAAAATTGGCTTAGTATTAATAAATTAAAAACTGAACTTGTTCTTCAATTGAGATTACTTTTGAACAAGAAGAGTTGTTACAGAGATCAAATGTAGTGGTAGAAGTAAAGGAATACCTCGACCACAAACCAGGAGATGCTAAAATAATAATCAAGGTTCTAAACTCCAAGACAAAAGAAGAGATTGAATAATATGGTACTGAAAATAGAACTGAAGCTATCTTGGAGGTGATAAGGATGCATACTAAAAGAAAATTAACGTTACAATTGGAGAATAAATGTCATAATTTAGAAGTCCAAATTAAAATGTTTCACATAAAATTTAATTCATTACATATAAAAGGACTTCCAAGTCTACAGTATATAGGTGATAAACTAATTCCACTGGAAGAATATCAACGTAGATTGCATGATATAGTAGTTGATAAAGCTAAATTTTCTAAAATCAAAGGAACTATCACTGGAAAGGCTTTTATTGAAGATCTAATTTATTATTTATTTATTCAACATGAGATCAAACATATGTTCATAACTAAGCCTACTTTTGAGAAATAAATTGAAATGGACGAATCATACAAAAAAATATTAAAATTTTCTATCCCTGATTAAAGAAGATGGGACAAATTGTATGAGCTCATTGAATGAGAAACAATAGATTTTCAGCAGCAGAATACCAAGTTTTCAGGAACAAGAAACAGAACAACAATGCTAGTGTGAAATTTATTGGAAGGTGTACCAAAAACACTTCAATTAAGTCACTAGGTGACAAGTGACCCTAACAACAAGTTGAGGGTTGCTAACAATATTCATTTGTATTTCCATATATGTGTGACTTTTGTATATGCACACTTCCATATCTATGTGCATATACAAAAAGAAAACCATATATGAAAGTCATCTTTGATATATGCACAACTTTTATATATGCACATGGAAAATTTTAATGACCATGCACTAAGCCATTAATAAATGGAATGTTCATATATATAAAAAATTCTCATATAAATAATATGGCTTTCTTATATGCCAGTTTCTTTAGATGCACATAGATATGCAAACACTTATATATAATTTGAATTTCACATAACTAATTGAATTTCTCAATATCAATGGATATGTTGACTTTCTTATGTGACTTACGTATATGCACAATTCCACATTTATGTGCATATAGAAGTTGCGCATATGCGGTAGCCATCTTCCATATATATGTAAATTATGTATATGGACAAAGATAAGGAAGCATGTATATATGGAAGATGGCTTTCGCATATGTGTGAGTTTCAATATATGTAAGCTTTCATATGTATGTGAATATACAAAAATGTGGATATAGAGAAGCCATATTTTGTATATTTTTTGTATATGTGCACTTCTGTATATGCAGATAGATATGGAAGCATGCATATATGGAAGTTACACATATGCGGAAATGAAAGTGAATTTATAAAAGTTGATTTCTATATATGTGCTTTCATACTTATGTGCATCTACAGAAGTTTCACATATATGGAATATGTTTTCTATATATGGACATAGATGTGGAATAATGCATATGCAGAAGTTAGACATATGTAGAAACGAAAGCACATTTATGAATGTTGACTTCTATAAGTATTTTCTTTCATATCTATATACATATACATAAGTGGAAACATATGGAAGATGGTTTCTATGATATGCATAATTTTTGTATATGCACATAGATATGCAAGCACATATATAGAAATAAACTATCATATATACACTTTTATTTTTGCATATGTGTGACTTCCTAATATGCACACTTCCATATCTATGTGCATATATGAAAGTTTCACATATAAATAATCCATCTTTTGTATATGCACAACTTTTATATATGCACATATATATGGAAGCATGAATATATGAGAGATGACTTCCACATAAGTGTGGCCTTTTAACATATATATATATTATATATATATATATATATATATATATGATAGTATATGTATATGTATATGTATATGTTATATGTATATGCGTATATGTTAGATATGTATATATTATATGTATATATTATATGTATATATTATATATATATATATATATATATTATATATATATGTGATTCCATATCTGTGTGCATATATAGAAATTGTGCATATCTATAAGCCATCTTTTGTAGGTTTACATAGATACCAAGTAAGTGGGTGGTCCCCGAAAGTGGCTTCCAAGTGTGCAACCTTTTTTTAGTTCATCCTAGACCTTTTCAATGGTCCACACAACCTCACAAACTAGATGGAAACCTCTTTGTGGAAACTTCTTTCACAAATCTAGGCTTGACAGGTCCTCTAAACTTCTTTTTAATCTCTAATCCAAACTCATCTTTGACTTCTTCAATGCGCTTTCCTTCACGAATTCCACCCCAAAAATCATTGAAGGACAATGTGCTCTTTATCTTCCTAAGTCATTCAAGGGAGTTCTCTTTGTTGGTTAGCACCATGTTAACTATGCAATTGAGATAATCCATCTTCAACAATATCTTTGAAATGAGGTCTACAAAAGTAATATATAAGTCAATGTGGATGAAAGCAAGATGGAGATAGTTTCTAAACCAAAATATTGATTTGGACTAGGAATCAATCCAATCTTGCAATAATGTGTCTAGGGTCAACCCTTTTATTTCTCCAAGTGAATTTTCATATTTTAAGATTGATATTGACTAGGTCCGACTAGGAAATCAAATCCTCAATCTTTTCCTAAAATTGATCTCTTACAATACTTCCACCTTTCTTCTCCCAATGGTGAATTATAACATTAAAGTCCCTCCTAACATGTATTTGAAGTTGAGATGGGTTTCCCTTTGTCATAATAAATAAATCCAACATTCAACTTTGTCATGATACATATTTGGCATGTAAATGTTTACTATGTTCCAAATTTTCATAGATGGGAGATGAATCAATCTAGAGATGATCAAATTCTGAGATTTTTTTTTCTTGTAGAATATTGAAGAAGGAGGATGCCCATAGAGTGAAAACTTTTCCTGGAGTGCCCCTTGAAATTACCGCCATTACTTTACTCCATTTCCAAATTGCTTAGCATTTTGTTGGAGCTTCACGCTGCCCTAATTTTGTCTCTTGGAGGATGAGGACATGAGGATTCTCTGATATAATTAAGATTTTTATTTTAGATTCCCTTTACTTACTTCCCATCCCACTACAATTCCATGATATGATATTCACTATTTTCTAGAAGCTATAAAGCCCCCACTAGGATGAGGGCCACATGAACCATATTTCTTTTGATTTTTATTGAATATAAATGAAGGAACCTTAATCCCTGATTAGGTTCTGGTAGAAATTCCCACTTTATATCAACAAATTATGTAATATACTAAAAAAAAATACAATGTCTACTTCTACAACACTTTAAAAAAGCTTAATCGAATTGAGCAAGATCAAGAGAACGCATATAACTGAGAATGAGAAATCAATCACACATAACACAAAAGAAATAACCTAGGGAAAGCCTCAGCCTAAAATCCCAATCTCTGTATTATCATACAAGTGGAAATCTTGTTCAAGTTACGAAAAGAATCAGCTCTCAAGCTATCTTTCTCTCTCTGCAATCAAACAATACAGCTCACAGACTAAATAGACACTGTATTTGTCCTCCTCAAGCCCTCCAAATCTCTTATTTCCTTGAGTATTTTTTCTTAGGGTCCAGTAAAGCCACATGTGTGAATTGGCCTCATCACACTCACTAAACCTGAAGAAGTAACTACACAATCCTCAACGAAATAATTCCTTCTACATGCAAGGTATATTCACAATGGAATATTCTAGCAACTGATAGTACATTGCCCCTCCATCTAATCTCAACTAGGTCTCTATCTGAATTGACATGCATGAGTTATTTATGAGATAATACTTAGTTATCTGAAGTGCAATAGTTACATGCATGCAAGCATTAACTAACTGAACTTTCATCAATTCAACAAAACTATTTGAATTAATCTAACTGGACTTGACTCAGTTAACTAAGTCGACTAATTATGACTCAATATAACAATTCATCCTTATCTCTTTAACTGATGGATAACTTCCTCAATTAATGGAGAAACTATTGCATATCCCCACATAGACTTCAAGTTTGATTTTCCTTAACTAATTAACTCAAGATGAATTAATTAATTAATTTATAAATTGCTGCTAAGATCAAATTCGAATTTTACTTCACTATTTTAGTTTAGGGGCTGACTAAAATAGGAAGGTATCCTGAAATGTTATTTACAGAATGTTATTTTTAGCACTTCCATTTTTCCATCCATTGTTGCTAAGATCAACACTGGCTGAACTGCTATTTAAAGCAGTGCCATTTTTAGCAATTCTATTTTTAGCATTTCTTGTTGCTATTTTCAACCCTCCCTCTCAACAAGAAAGGGATTATCAGTAACCCCAATCTTGTCTTTGTGGAACTCAAACGTTCATTTTGACAATGCCTTCATCAAAATATTTGCATCTTGTTCCTCGATCGAAACATACAGCAACAATATGATCCTCTTGACCACACAGTCTCGAAGATGGTGATATCGAATATCTATGTGCTTGGACTTGTCATGAAAAAATAGATTCTCCGAGAGTTTGATACAACTCCATTTATTGCAGTAGATCAATGTAGGATCCACCATTTGACCAAACAATCCCACTAGAATCTTCCACATCCAATTGGCCTCACATGCAGCTTGACTAGCAGCCATGTATTTAGCCTCTACTGAGCTAAGTGCTCTGTTTCTATTGTACCAGGAAACTGCAGTTGAACCAAGGTTGAAGATTCCTCCAGAAGTGCTCTTCCAGTTTGATGGACTCCCTGTGCAATTTGCATCTGTGAAGCCCTAAAGCTTCACTCCCTTTGTTCGTCTATACACAATCCAAACTGTGATATGCCTCTGAGATATCTCAGCACATGCTTTGATGCCTTCCAAAATAGCTTGGTAGGTTGAACCATAGCTTGACTCAGTTGGTTCACCGTAAAGCATAAGTCCGGCCGTGCGTTCACTAGATACATAAGTGAACCCACCAACTACTGATAAACAATAGTAGCTACTACCTCACCTGAAGTAGCATCCTCCTTCCTCCAGTTCCCAGCTAGAGGAGTCTGCATGGGCTTGCACTTCTCCATGTGAAAGCGCCTGAGTATCTCATTGGCATACTAGCCTTAAGACACAAATACTTCACCATCTTTCTGCCACACCTCCATGCCTAGAAAGTAGTGCATAAGGCCCATGTCCTTCATCTTGAACTCTCTTGCAAGGTCCTCCTTGCAAGACTGTATCAGCTGATCATCACCTGTCAAAATCATATCATCGACATAAAGAACAGTGTTCAATGGTTTACCTTCTACCATGACGTGGTCAAGGTTCACATATTCTTCACTCTTGGTGAAGCCCAAACTGGTGAAATAGCTGTTAGTGAAATAGTTGTCGATCCTGGTGTACCAAACAAGGGGTGCTTGCTTCAGCTCATACAAAGCCCTCTTGAGTCGACACACATGCGACTCACGATCGAAGGTCTCGAAACCCATTGTCTGCTCAATGTACACCTCCTCCTCAATCTTCCCATTGAGGAAAGTTGTCTTCACATCCATCTAGTGGATCTTCGACCCCATCTAAGCTGATAGTGCTAATATTGATCTAATCGAGGAGTACCTTGCTACGGGAGCAAAATTTTCATCGTAGTCGATCCCCTCGGCCTGTGAGAAACCCAGGGCAACAAACCTTGCCTTATGTTTCTCAACACTGCCATCAACTATTTGCTTTACCTTATAAAGCCATCTGGAACTCACCATTGACTTGCCCTAAGGCCTTGGGACAACATCCCACACACTATTCCGAATGATAGAGTTATACTCCTCTACCATTGCATCAACCCAGACTGGTTGCTGCACTGCCTCCTCGAATGAATAAGGTTCAGTATCTACACACTCCCCAACCAGGTCCATGTACCTAGTGTACCGCTTGGGCAATCTCCTTTGTTTGCACTGAGAAGATGGCTATCCCGCATTATCCCCCACATCCAGCATCAACCTGCCAGCTTTCCTTGAGCGTTTCCGCCCATCTCTGGAAGTATCAGCATGAGTGGATGTCTCCACTCCCAGATCCTCTACATTCAGCTGCTCCACATCAATCTGAGGCTCCTCATCCTTAGGAACTAAAATTTACTCATCTTTATGCAACTCGAGCTCCCTCTCAAGTGATAAGTGCATGGATTTCTGCTCGTCAAACTTCAGATCTCTGCGTACCATAGTCCTCTAAGTGGAAGGAAGGTACACCTGATAGTTGTGGGGTGTATCTGTGTACCCCACAAGTATTTCCAACTCAACTATTGGGTCTAGCTTCTTCCTGGCATATTTGGTCACATTGCAGTAAACTAATGATCCAAAGATTCGGAAGTGACTTACATCAGGTCGCTTCCTAGAATAGGCCTCCATAGGTGTCTTCATCCCCAGTATACGGTGCAGGCTTTTGTTCTACAGGTATACTACTGTATTGCATGCCTCGGCCCACAAATGCAGTGGTAGGCTTTGGTCATGCAACATCGCTCGAGTTGCTCCCACAATCGATCTGTTCTTCCTTTCAGCCACACCATTCTACTATGGGTTATGGGGTGATGTCAGTTCTTGTTTAATGCCTTCTACATAGTAAAAGACTTTAAACTATTGGGAGACATACTCTCCACCATTATCGCTACATAAGTATTTTATTTTCTTTCCAGATTCTCTCTACCAAGGCTTTAAACTCACAAAACCTCAAGAAGGTCTGACCCTTCTTTTGCATAAAGTAGATCCAACATCTACGAGAAAAATCATTAATAAAAATAACATAGTACCTTTGTTTAGTGGTGGAGGTTATAGAGAAAGGTCCACAAACATCTGAGTGAACTCGCTCCAGGATTGCTCCAACTCTACTGTCTCTATCTGGAAAGGAATATTTCGCATACTTACCCAAGGCACAACCTTTGCATATACTCATCTGCTCAAGTTTTCCCTTGGGTAATCTGGTAGAAATCTGATGCATAATCTTCAGGGCTCCATGGTGCAAGTGGCCCAGTCTTCTATGCCATAGCTCATCAACATCTTGGGTCTGCACCATTTCAGCTTTGGAACTCAAAGCAGCACAATCGTCTACCTCCAACTTGTAGAGATTCTTGACTTGAATCCCTATTCTCTTTGTCTATCCAGTACCGATATGCCTCAAGAATACTTTCCTTGACTAAAGAATACATCATAGCCTTTATCTTCTAGCATAATGACAAACACAAGATTCTTCTTTAGACCTGGTACATACTTTACATCAGTTAGGGTGAGGGGAGATCCATGCTCCCTCTGAAACACAACCATACCTTCACCTGAAACACGATACTTTCCATCATCGCCCATCTCGACCCACATCTGGAGATCCTTCTCCTCCAAGGTACTCAAAAGATTCTTGTCACGTGACATGTGGAATGAAGCTCCACTGTCCAAGTACCACACACATCCCACCATGGATGAAACCATGCATGTGATAAGTGATAAATCCAGCTCACACTGTGAGGCCAATGCCTCACCATCAGATCCCTTTGAGGAACCCTTCTTGGATTTCTTCTGTGGACAATTTGTAGCATAATGGCCCACTTCATGATAATGAAAGCATCGCACTTTCGATTTGTCAATATTCTTCCCACCATGGGAAGAACTAGATTTGGAATGGGACGCCTTCCCTTTCCCTTTCCTTGCCATACTCGCTAAGGCTAGATTTTCCTCATCATCTTACTTTGATGAGGATCCATCTATGGTGATTCTTTTGATTTCCTCGTGCATTAGATCCGACCAAAGTCATTCCCAATCTAGAAGTTTTTCTCTTCCATTAACCAAGTCTTGGTAGTTATGCCAGCTCTTAGGAAGACTGAGGAGTGCGAGACTCACCATGTCATCATCTATGGTCGTGATCCCTACACTTCCAAGCTCATCCCTACAAGTGGTGAGCTTTTTCAGATATGTAGAGATTGTGTCGCACTTTTCACACTTGATCTTACGAAGCTTGGCTTTTAGTGCCAGCTTCCTCTGGTCGCTGCTATTTTGATATAAATCATTCAGTGTTTTCCACATCAAAACTGGTGTCTCCTTCCCATGGAGGCTTGAGATAATGTGGTCTCGAACTCCCTCTAGGGGGAATTCTCCTTGCTCTAGCCACACATTTCTTCCATTCCGCCAGTTGAGTAGCATCAGTCAGCTTGGGGACTTCTTGATCAATGAAGTCCTTTAGACCGTTATCCTCTAATACTACCTCCATGTGATCCTTCCAAGCTATATAATTCAAGCTGCCATTAAGGGCATACTTGAGTATTAAACCACTAAATGCCATAGGTGAAATTGAGATGTGATAAGAACTTGATTTCTATATTCAGGAGCCACAAACTTTGAAATTCTCTTTCTAGTATACTATTCTTCGCCCTGATCACCTTTGCTCCGATACCATGTAGAAATTCCCACTATAGATCAACAGATTTTGCAATATACTAAAACACATTACAAGATCTACTTCTACAACACGTTGCGGAAGCTTAATCGAATTGAGCAATATCAAGAGAACACACATAACTGAGAATGAGAAATCAATCACACATAACATAGAAGAAATAACCCAGGGAAATCCTCAGCCTAAAACCCCAATCTTTGTATTATCATACAAGTGTAAATCTTGTTTAAGTTACAAAAAGAATCAGCTCTCAAGCTATCCTACTCTCTCCGCAATCAAACAATACAACTCACTGACTGAATAGACATTGTATTTGTCCTCCTCAAGCCCTCCAAGCCTCCTATTTTCTTGCACAGTTTTTCTTGGGGTCCAGTGAAGCCACATGTGTGAATTGGCCTCATCACACTCACTAAACCTAAAGAAGTAACTGCACAATCATCAAGGAAAGAATTCCTTCTGCATGTAAGGAATGTTCACAATGGAATATTCTAAAAACTGATAGTACACTACTCCTCCATCTGATCTCAACTGGGTCTCTATCTGAACTGACATGCATGAGTTATTTATGAGAGAATACTCAGTTATCTAAAGTGTTGTAGTTACATGCATGCAAGCATTAACTAAATGAGCTTTCACTAATTCAACAAACTGTTTGAATTAATCTAACTGGACTTGACTCAGTTGACTAAGTCAACTAATTACAACTTAATATTACAACTCATCCTTATCTCTTTAACTGATGGATAATTTCCTCAATTAATAGAGAAACTATTGCATGTCCCCGCATAGACTTCAAGTTTGATTTTCCTTAACTAATTAACTCAAGATGAATTAATTAATTAATTTACAAACTGTTGCTAAGATCAAATTCGAATTTTACTTCACTATTTTAGTTTAGGGACTACTGAAAATAGGAAGGTATCCCGAAATTCTATTTATAGAATGTATTTTTAACACTTCCATTTTTCCATCCATTGTTGCTAAGATCAACACTGGCTGAACTGTTATTTATAGCACTGCTATTTTTAGCATTTCTTGTTGCTATTTTCAACAGTTCCTTTTTCTTTATCTCTTTTTGTATGAGCCAACTGGAGCTCCCAATTATATTTTCTTGCCATTTTCCTTGTATATTTTAGGGTATCAGAACTAATTTCATTTTTTGATTCATCATAAGCTAAGGTAGAGAAATCGAGGTGATATTTCTATCCCTATAAAGATTCAAAATATTCTTCCTTTTCAAACCCACATCTTTTGCCAAGACATTTTGCACAAGGCCATCTTCTGTTTCTTGAACTTTATTCTCATCATGAGATTCACCATCTCCCTTTTCTCCATAGGGCTACTTTGGTTCTTTAACGCCCTGAGCTTGTTAGGTCCCTATACTACTAGTGTAACCCCTTATTGTTATTAGTACAACCCCCTTATTATATTGTTGTGCCCATGTAGTCCCGATATTGTTATTATTGTGCCCTTACATTATTATTGTTATGTCAGCTCTGATTAAATTATGACCCCTAGACTCCTATATAATAGAAAGGAGATCTTGTCATTTGTATCATCCAAGAATTGTTCATTTGTGTAATGTAAAAGAGGTTTCCCCCTCGAAGAGGCTTATTTTGAAGGTGTTTATCTATCTTTTCTATCTTTCTGTGAGCTGGTTTCATAACATTTGGTATTAGAGCTTGGATTCTAGGGTTTCGCTGCTCCAAACGGGTCATCATGGAATTTTCACTATAACTTTTTTCTCCAATGTTTCAAAAGCTACAAAAAATTCATTTGAGTCGAAATATCTCTGAACCTTGCATCTGAAGTTCATATCTTTTCTCACTATATTTTCAGAGATATGATCTAAGGAAGTTAGGGTTTTTGTAAGCTCCAGAATTCCATCTCAAATAGGTCATCGTGGAATTTTTGCTATAATATTTGTTCTACGAAGGTTGAGGTTTTGAACTTAAAACCCATTTGATATGAAATCTTGGTGAAGCTCGGGCCCAAATTTCAGATCTGGGTTCGCTATATTTTCAGAGATACACTCCAAGATATTTAGGGTTTCTGCAAGCTCCTGAATTACATTCCAAACAAGTGACCTTGGGAAAATATTCATAACTGTCCCTCTGAGAATCAAATTGAAATTTCATAAGAAGATACAGAAAGAGGATAGGCTATAATTTGTTGTGCATTGTTTTTAGGTCCGAAGATCAAAACCGTAACACGAGGCACTTCGTACAAGTTAAATATACTGAAAAAGTATATAAGAAGGTCATCTTGGGAGATTGGGCATAATTCTTTCTTGGAGTATCCAATTTCAATCAAACTAGTGACATTGGAAAGAGGACACATATGGCTACTGCAACTCGCAATTTCAGAACTTGGAGATCCGAGATTACATAGCTATATTCGTTTCAATATTGAGCTCCTAAAGTCAAGAAAAGGTGTTATGAGGAAGTTTGATTGCAAGGATCTGGTAAATTGGATACTATAGATGGAACAATATTTTGATCAACATGATGTACAATTGTTATAAAAGGCACATATTGCATATTTATATGTAGAATCAAACCAATTTTTATGGTATGAAGGGCTTTGTTCTCGTAAACCACTTGTCACTTGGTCAATTTTCACGGAGGAAACGATAGCACATTATGAGGATACAAAGAGAAAAACCTTATTTAACCAATTGATAAATCTCAAACAAAAGGGTTCAATGGTAGAGCACATTGAGGACTTCCAAAAATTGAATATAAGGGTGAATGATATTCCAGAGAAGAGAAGGATTGAAGTCTTCATAAGGACTTTTTAGGATAACATTCAACATGAGGTTCGTCTTTGGGAACCTGATTCATTGGAGAAGGCATTAAGGTTGGAAAGAAAAATTGAAAGCGAAATTATGGAAACAAGGAATCCTACCACTCACTACTATAAAATATGGAAGTGTTTTTTCTCCTATTTTTCCACAACCTACAAGGTTTACACCACAACAATTGGAAGAAAAAAGAGAAAAAGGGCTTTGCTAAATTTGTGATAGAAAAAACACTAAAGGTCATAAGTGTGTTGAGAAGAAATTATTTTACATAAATTGTGAAGAGGAGGAAGAAAATGATCAAGAAACATCAAAAGAAGACGATATACGCCAGGAACCAACCTCGAAGAAAGAAGAAATGAATCCGACCATATCTTGTAAAGCATTGGGAAGAATTACCACTCAAACTCTCAAGATAGAAGGACATATCAAGAAGAAAAATGTTCAAGAAGTGAAATATCACATCGAACATCAAGAAATGAATCCGACCATATCTTGTAATGCAATGGTAGAAATTACCACTCCTCAAACTCTCAAGATAGAAGGACATATCAAGAAGAAAAATGTTCAAGTAGTGAAAGATCATATCGATCATCAACAACAAGTTCTCCAACTTTTAAAGGATACCGCCACTTTGGTGCAAAATCGAATGAAACAATAGGCAGATCAACATCGCAGTGAAAGAAGTTTTAATGTAGGTGATTAGGTATTTTTACGGCTACATCCATACAAACAAATGTCCCTCAATCAAGCTATTTATGAGAATGAAATGTTAGCAATACTACATGCACTTAAGAAATGGCGACCTTACCTAATGGGAAGACACTTCAAGGTAAAAGAGGATCATTATAGTTTTAAATACTTTTTAGAACAAATATTATCTTCAAAAGAACAGAAAAAATGTGTCACAAATATGTTGGGTTATGACTTTGAAATCATCTACAAAAAATGGAAGCAAAATGTTGTTGCAAATGCACTCTCAAGAAAGGATGAGGATGTGGAGCATTATTTTATGCTATTTCTATTATCCAACCAGATTGGATAAACGAAGCAAGGGATGAATGGAAGAATGACGAAAAAGTATTGCCACTCATTCAAAATTTGCAGAAGATCCCAGTTCAAACAATATTTCCAGAACTTGACGAGGAAGGAAAAATCATATTGGAATTTGGAGCAGCCACAAAAACAAGAACTCGACAGCTACAAAATCGATCAATTTCATAGTATCTCATCAAGTGGAAGAACTTACCTGCTAAAGATTCCACATGGGTAGACAAGAATTTTATACAGATGCATCAAGAACTACTCAAGCTTTGAGGACAACACTTTTTGAAGGAGAGGGGCATGTTAAGTCCCTATACTACTAGTGTAACCCCTTATTGTTATTAGTGCAACCCCCTTATTATATCGTTGTGCCCATGTAGTCCCCATATTGTTATTATTGTGCCCCATAGAAGCCCACTATTGTTATTATTGTGCCCTTACATTGTTATTGTTATGTCGGCTCTAATTATATTATGACCCCTTAGACTCCTATATATAGAAAGGAGGTATTGTCATTTGTATCATCCAATGATTGTTCATTTGTATAATGTAAAGGAGGTTTTCCCCTCGAAGAGGATTATTTTGAAGGCGTTTATCTATATTTTCTATATTTTTGTGAGTTGGTTTCATAACATAGCTTCTCCTTCATCCTCTTCATTTTCCAGGGCAACTCACTGATTTTCATGTTGATAAATTTTCTTCCGAACTTCTCAGAGACAAACATTTCCCTATATTCTAAGGACCTGGTGGAGGAGGGTCCCATTGTGGAGTACTGATCCAGGTGGATATTGGTGGCCACCCGCTAATTCAACTTGGATCCCCTCTAATGCTTTGTGCAGTTTTTTTTCAGTTTCCTTAATTATAGCACAATTTACTATTTTTAGCAGTTTTTCGGGTCCTAAACTTCCTGAGCCATTTTGAGGCCATAAACGACGTTCTTTGGGATTTTTGGGAAATCTACCGCCAGCGATTTTCTTGTCTAAAAATCATCTTTTCTGTCGTAGTCCTCGGAGAGATCTTTCCAACGGACTATCATGCGCGTCAAACAGAGATAAGACAACCAATTCGCGACCCCGGGAAGTTGATGTACCAACTTACCCAAAAACGGGGCCCACAATTTGGCGTTTCATCTTCCAGGGTTAGGTTTTGGAATGTGAAGGGTTTTTCCATTGTTTCTCAACAATAAATAGGCCTTCGAGCCTCATTGTAACACAGTTCAGAGGCATGTAGCCACACATCTCTTCTCAGAGATAAGCTGCCATCGCCCTAGCTGGTTTATTTCCATTTCTGGTTGTAAGCATATTTCAGTATTTTCCATCAATGAAATGAAGTATTATTTCCACTGCATCTTTGTGTATATGGTTATCTTTGCAATTTGTTGTGTTCCTGTTTAATTCTGGATCAGTGGTATCAGAGCGGTTTGCTTTTTCTCTGTTTTTTTTTCTTTGCATGTCCCCAACAAGGTCGGGATATAAGGAGTTAGGGCTTGAGCTGGTCGAACCTTTGCAAGGCCAGCCTCGCAAATCCCGATGGCCTCCCATGGCAGATGAGAAGAAAAATGAGGGAGCTGGAGATCCTATCAAAATCTTGCTTGAAGAAGCCCTCAAGCGACAACGGAACGCGATGATGGACAGCTTTGCCCAAATCCTTCAGCGGCTACCCAAACGTGAGGCATCGGCTTCCTGCAGCTACTCTGGAAACGCCACGCCCTTTAAGGTACAATTTAATTATGAAATCCCCATATTCGAGGGTCAGATAGACGCAGATGCCATAGATAAATGGTTAAATCTGCTAGAGGGTTATTTTTCTATTCATGAATTTTCGAGTCGGGAAAAGATTGTTTTCGCTCTTCGCAAAGCAGCCCCCCATGTCAAGGACTGGTGGGAAACCTACTGCGAGCAGAAGGATGAAACTACAAGCTCGCTATTTTCAGCCACACCCACCTGGAATTCATTACGGGATGCCATTAAGGAGCAATACTACCCTGTTGGAAGCTATGAGGATGAATACATAAAGTGGACCACGCTGCGACAGGGAAGGGATCAAGATGTGCCGGAGTTCACCAACCTTTTCCATACCGTTCGCACAAAGTTGGGCATCAAGGATTCGGAGCAGCATTTGATACTCAAATACCGCGGCTACCTGCACAAGTACATCCAGGAAGAAATGGAATTCCTAAACATCTCCTCGCTCAGCATAGCATATCGATATGCCGTCAAGATCGAGCAAAAGTTTAAACAAAAGAAGCGAGACTTTGGATCTACGAATCCAAAGCAAGGGAAAGGTGCCCCGAAACCACAGAAAAAGGATAAAGCCAAGGTAGGGTAGCCCAAGACAACCTGCCAAAGCTACAAGTAAAGAATAGTGTTGCAAAGCCGAAAAAGGACACGAGAAAATGGTGTGAGTTCCATAAGAGCTCCACTCACAATACAAGTGAGTGTCGAGCGAAGTAGTCACTGGTGGCTGAGCTAAAGGTTTCAGAATCAGATGTAGGTTCTGACTCTGAGTCAGAACCCACCAAGGGGAATGACAAAGGGAAGTAGATCATTGATGTAGATCCCAACGCCACTGTTGCTACTGCCAAGATCTAGAAAAATGAACCCAAAGATCCAGAGGCGGAGGAGTGTCTCTTCCACTCCCAGATGTGGGTAAGGGGCTCCCCACTACAGTTCATTGTCGATAGTGGGAGCCAAAAGAACCTCATTTCGGCAGAGGTCGTGAGGTGGTTGGGCTTACTGACTACAACACATCCACAACCATACACCATCGGGTGGCTGCACCAAGGACGGGATCTTTGCGTGAGCCAACAGTGTCACCTTCCATACAACATCAAGCCCTTCACAGATGAGGTATTGTGTGACATTGCTCCCCTTGAAGTTTGTGATGTATTATTAGGAAAAACATACTTGTGGAAGCG
>APFE030634845.1:127752-142906 GCA_000404065.3 Pinus taeda | reverse complement strand
ATTTCCATTTCTGGTTGTAAGCATATTTCAGTATTTTCCATTAATGAAATGAAGTATTATTTCCGCTGCATCTTTGTGTATATGGTTATCTCTGCAATTTGTTGCATTCCTGTTTAAGTCTAGATCAAGTACCTTGTCTCCTTTCGGAATTTTGGTGTGTTTTCCCTCTTCTCCTTTGGATTTTCCATTGACCTCATCCTCACGTTACTTGAGGGCATCATCATTTTTGGGGCAATTCTTGGAGAAGTGCCCATAATCATGACATTCTTTACACTTGAAATGAATATGATCATAATCCACCTGCTAAATAAAAGAAAAATTACCTAATGTGAGTTGAATTATTGTTGGAAGGTCTTTATCAAGTCTGAATTGTTGTTGGAAGGTATTTATCAAGTCTGAATTGTTGTTGGAAGGTCTTTTTCAAGGTCTACTTATGCATAGATACGAACACGCCCATATATTGAATCCCTTCGTTCTACTCTATCTATGTATCTTCCCAAGAAATTTTTGATGTCTCTCAAACTATCTTCATCCTATAAGTGAAGAGGTAAATGAGGAAGCTTTATCTATACTATAATTATTGAGGGAACATCATTTGAAGACTAAAGTATAGGCTCCAATTATTCAAGTAAAGAACTTGACCACCCATGAAGTACGGAATTATCCTGAATATGAGATCTCAATCTTCTCTAAGTTCAAATCAAACGGTGAAGAGACCTTTGCCACAAAAGGAAAACTTAATATGGCCTTTATCTAGGGTCTCTACTTTCTTTCCACCCACAACCTCAAAGATCTTGGAGAAGGAAAATCCCCATAAATTGGTCAACCAAACCTCTTCAATGTAGACTAATAGCCTTTACCCAATATTTACTTGGATTCAACTGTACTTTTCGAATCCTATTCATCATCTTAACAAATTCAAATACTTAATAGTAATTTTTACAAGTTCATTGAAAGAAATGACCAATTAGGATGGTGATGGGAGGGGGGTGGGGCGGGGACGGGCGTGGGTGGGGGTGGGTGGGGTGGGGGTGGGGTGATCCCATAGCGTAACCATTTTCGAAACCAAGAGTGAGTGCACGAAAATAACCCTTAGAGAGAGATTTTTTGGGTATTTTAACCAAATTGCATTCACCTTATTCTTATTATTTCAAGAAAATAATCAAATTTTCTTACCCAACCTTATTAAGAAATAACCTAACTTGTTTTAATTTTTAACAAATATAATTCATTTTATTATTTTATTTTTTCCATCTAATAGCTAACTTTAAACAACTTCACTTATTCAATAGCCCATCTATTCTTTCTATAAATGTTGTTTTTTAATATTTATTCAATATGCAGCCTATGTTTTAATATTTTTAATCAATATACATACACTAAATCACCTCAGTCATTTCCCTTTTATTAAAAATTCCTCTTGAACTCTTTCATTTGTAAATTTTTATTTTTTAAATATTTTTCTCTAATATTGTAAAATAAATTAAAATTATACAAATCATGTTTTTCAAATTTAATCACATTTGATTTTTCAAATGATAATATATCCCTAAATACAGTACCTCATTTCCTCCACCTCTTTTATTTCTACCAAATTAGCATTCACCCCATTGTGCCTCTTTGTTCTTGTTCTTCTAAGAAAAGTAACATTCATCTTATTCTCATTCATTTTTTGTCTTTGTCTTATTCTAAAAAAATATGCATCTACCTCATTCTCCTTCATTATTTATTTTATATTTAAAAAATCAGCTTTCACCTCATTCTCGTTTGTTGTTTTTTTTCTCATTTTTTTTTATTTGTTCTTTTTTTTTTTATTACTCATTTACCAAAGTGTTTTTTCTTAAAATATACGGACAAAGCACTGATTTTGACCCACTAAATTAACCCTTAGGCTTATTTATTATTCATATTATTCTCCTTTATCAACCATTTATTAAAGTAATTAATTTTTTAAATATACATTTTATCTATTTTTATCTTAATTTTTAAAAAATAACATTCACCTTCTTCTCATTTTTAATTTCTTAATCTCTTTTATTTGTTATTCATCTAAATTTTTATTTTATTAATATTTAATTGAAATAATCAAACTTTGTTAAAATGTCCGACGTCATCCACTTTCTTTATTTAAAATATAATGTCATTCACCTAATTTCCTTTGTTACCTTCAACATTTAACCAAATAACCAAACTTCTAAATATAATAACATTCACCTAATTTCCTTTCGTTGTCCTCAACATTTAACCAAATAACCAAGCTTCTAGGTGAGAAAACTTGCGATGATCTTAATCTCCTTAATTATCAATTTAAACAAAACGATGAAACTTATTCAAAATGCAAAACCTCTATATTTTAGGATAACATTCACCATTTAATTAAATAACCAAACTTCAAAATGATCTAACTTTAAATGCATAATCTCATCATTCATCTTATTTTTCTTTAATAACATATTTAATTAAAATAATAAAACTTTCGAAAAATAAACCACCTTATCAACTTTATTTATTTAAATATAATAATTTTATTATTATTTTCTTTTTAAATGGTTTATATTATTAATTTTCCTTTAATGTTTTAATTAGTTTATCTTCAATAAAAAAAATTTATGGCTACATTTTCATAGTTTTATCATGGAAATTTATTTTTATTTTTTTATTATTTAATTTATTTATTTGTAAAGGTGATTGTTTGAGGTTCCTAGATTTTATTATAAACTATTTGGGAACTCCACTTCCTGTTAGTTACTAATTTTTTTGTTTTTAGTTTAAATTTCCTTTCCTAAATTAACTTTTTTTTTTTGCATTTCCTATTATTTCTCTTTTTATCATTAATAGTTTTTCCTACATATTTTTAATTTAATAACTAAACAAATTTTAATTTCCTTTTGGGTTAATACTTTTTAAATTTCACTTGTATTGTTTTTTTCCATCTTTTCTATGTTTTTTTTTTGTTAAAGGGACATGTTAAGGGGAAAATACTATAAAAATCTTTATATATATAAAATATATATATATATAATATAATATATTATATATGTTTTCTTACTTTTTAATTTGACTTATATTTTTTTTGTCCTTTTCATCATTTTTTTTCTTGTTTACACATAGCTTTTATAATTAACAAGGAGCCACTGCCCGTGGCGGTAGTCCCTGCCAGGGGCTACAAGCACATTGCAAGTTAGCTAACAGCAAATGGATTGAGCAAGATTGAAAGGGCTATATGTATGCTTTTTCCGCCTATATTGGAGGTGGGGTATGAACTTAAAGAAGGTATGCTAGAAGCACTTCTTGCTGCATCAGTTGCATCAGCAACAACAATTCCTATGTCTGCCTTCTTTAGCGCAGGCGCATCATTAACACTATCGCCAGTCATTCCACATATGTGCTTTCTAACATGCAATCGTTTAACAACTAGGACAAATTTTACATGGAGAAGAAAAAATATATAGGTATATCATATAACTTTCCTAGTATTAGAAATATATTACTTACAAATCCCCTGGTCCGGCTTGTGCCTTGCACAACTAAATTTGTCATGTTTCCTATCAAGTATGCCGTCAGACCCAGATTGAACAACATGAAGAAGATATCAAAGATCATTTCTCTAGTATTTTGAGCGTGCGAGAAGTCTTAAGGGTTAGTTACGGGGAGAGTGAAGGGTTAGTTCCCGATAGTCGAGCAAGCATAGTCCGGTTCGGATAGGAGAGGATTTGAGAGGAACGATCCGGATAAATTATGCTAATAAGTTATTGAGTTATTGACAAATAAATGTAATTTCTAATGCAGTTTTGACAGATATCTGAGATGGAGAACTGGCGTGGAAATCATCCCAGTCCATTGCAACAGTAGCAATGATTTCCAGGTTACATCCTCTGCGCTTGAATAAGCATATCATGAAGCCAAGCAGAAGAATATTAGGGTAAAAGGAATACTGGTAACCAATCCTTCGAATCCATTGGGTACCACAATGGAAAGAAAAACATTGAAGAACCTCTTTTCCTTTGCATCAGAGAAGAACATTCACCTGATATGTGATGAAATATATTCAAGATCAGTCTTTCTACCTCCTGATTTCGTAAGTATTGCAGAGGTTTTACAGGCCAGTGGAAGGCCAAATGACTCAGACCGCATCCATATTGTGTACAACCTTTCTAAAGACCTTGGCCTTCCGGGCTTCAGAGTTGGTGCAATATATTCTTATAACGATACCATAGTAACTACGGCTAGAAGGATGTCGAGTTTCAGCCTAGTGTCCTCGCAGACTCAGCGTTTTCTTGCCTGTATGCTTTCAGATGAAGATTTTACGAAGAAGTACATAAGGAAAACATGAAAAGGCTACGAAAAAGGCACAAGATTATGTTTTCTGGTTTGCAAAAAGCTGGTATTAGCTGCTTGAAAAGCAACGCGAGTTTGTTCTACTAGGTAAACCTCACACAGCTCCTGCCATCAGAAAACGTTAATGGGGACATAAAGCTTTGGGAGACAATCCTGTATGAAATCATCATTTGAATTGGTTTGGTCCACTTCCTCCTATGAGAAAAATTTCAATAAGATTAAACGTTGCGTGACACGGACGTAATGCATTAAGAAAGAAAGAGTTGAGAATATTTAACTTGCCTGGGCGATAAATCCTTTCAATACACCATCATTTGAATTGGTTTGATCCGCTTCCTCAAAAAAGAAAGAGTTAAGAATATTTAACTTGCCTGGGCGATAAATCTTTTCAATACACCATCATTTGAATTGGTTTGATCCACTTCCTCCTGTGACATTGGAGATGGAACCTATTCAGAACACTTATCCGCAGATGAAAGTATGTTTTTTATGAAACAAATAATTATTGCAACCAGAGAAAGCATTATCCACCGCTAACGGATGGTGTACTGAAAAGATTCATTACCCAGAAAAGGAAACAGACAATCCATCGCATAAGGAAGATGGGAAGGCAAGCGGATTAGCATGCGAGGATGGAATACAGAGCATGTGAGAATTTTGATTTCATAAATAATGTTATTTATTTATATGTTATTTTTTGTTTTGAAACTGAAAACCTGTTCAAATATTTTGGATTTTTAAATATTTTTCATATTATATGTGGGACAATGTATAACTTAATGAATATTCTAGTGAAATTATTAAATACTTTTAATGTTATCTATTAGAACATAATATTTTTTTCAAACCAAATATTTCCTATTTATTTCATTTAAAAAACTTTAATCTTACATTTATAATTTGAAATAAATACATTTCTCTTAATTATTTTATATAGTTAATATTGAGATTTATTAATCTGGCCCAGGCATGAGAGCCAAGTGCCTGACCTGTCCGTCACTCTTGTAAAACATGGTATTCTATAGTTATCGGTTACATGGTGACAGTGGGATTCTCCATCCTCAATTCTTGTCGGACAGAATTTGGCGATTCGAATAAAAAAGGAGTAGGAAACCTAAAACATATCGCCTTCTCTCTATTTCCTTCTGGTACCCATTGGAATCGATAAGTGTTCAGTCCGACGGCAACATCTGATCGAGAACGATAATCAATGCCACGGCAAAAGCTTGGTTGTAGCCAGGCAGCACTGTCAGATTGAACACATCTTGTCCCATCCTTATATCTGATCTCACCTGCTTTGGATTCACCTGCAAAGTCCCATATATTTTCATAAATTGGAATGAAGCGAATCCTATAAATTACTCTGAATATTAATGTACAATGTAAACAGGAGATCAGGGAGCATACAGACCTCTGCAACGGCTTCATTAAAGCGGTTGAGAAGGGTGAAGGAACGCTTGGCATAGCATCCTTCAACACAGTATACAAAGTGCGGCTTATTATTCTTCTTGCTTTTAGCGGAAGAATGCATGCACACCCCGGTGCTTCTTTTTAGGAGATCAGCAGAGATGGCGCTCTTCTCACGATGAACAGTGGTTTTTTAGCATCCTGGGGTTCTCCTAGGAATCCTTGCCATTCATTCCGCAGACTCAGCCTCTGTTTCACATATAATAATACAATTCAATTCCAAGGGTTACAACAATGTCAAACGATTTAGCCCCATTTAAAAGACATTAGATATGTTTGTATACCTTGCGTCACATTGTGAGAAGGGCCAATCCTGCAACGTCCATGAGCACGACTTTGTTCTTGGGATCTGAGGGATAGCTATCGACTCTAAACACAAGGTTCCCACTCAAATTGAATATTGTAAAACCATTGCAGCTGTAAACAAGAGATTTCTTCCATACTGTTAGAGATGTGGCAAACACCCTGGGTTGTTTATCTTCGATCGCAGCATGCCTGGCGTACTGTGGATCATGTGGATGAATCTTGGCGAGCATTGTTCCAGAGAATATGAGATAGGGAGGCCAGGAATGGGCCAAAAAACGGCGAATGAATAATATAAACGTAAGATCTGTCCACAATTTTTTTTGCATTTTGAATATTATTTTGAAATGCCTGCAGAAAATTTGAAACGTTAAATTGAGATGTAAATATTTAAGTTGTCATTATAAATTATAATAAGTGATTTAAATTCAAATGAATAATTTATAGAGAAAGTAACTTAGACACAATTAGTTGCATAATTTATACAGAAAGTAACTTAGACACAATTAGTTGCAGTACCGATACGTTTCTGGTCTGGAAATGCACCTATATGTTATCACCACTTTTTGGTGGATAGGCTGGTGCATTTCCAGACTGGAAATAGGAATAGGTGCTGCAATTAGTTGTCTAAATTATTCTATGTTTGAATCACACAATAGAATTTAAATGAGTTATTAGAATTTATCATGGTAACTTACGTATGAAATACTTCCTAGTCTAATTTTCCAGATGTTTCAAAATTTTAAATTTGCAAAAAGAACTTGTGTGGAACGTTAAATTCTTGGTCTTTCACTGTTTCTATTTGGATTACGCACAAACTATAAATTGATTACTGCATAACATAAGAGTACCTCTCAAGGAGAAGGATAAATTTTGATTTCCTTTGACGAGCACGTCCACGAGATTGAATAAAGCTCCGTACTGTCTTTGGCAAGTCAAAACGAATGACACAGCTACACCTTTGGACGTCAATGCCCTCTTCGACAACATCAGTGACAACCAAGAGTTTTACCTGTAAAACACATTAATTTATGTAAGTATTTTTGAAATTTTGTAAATTTATTTTAATTTTAGATTTATTAGCAGAAAAAGATTGACATAGTAGAGAACCAAGAATAAGAAGAGAGATTTAATACCTGTAACAGGAAGATGGAAACGCCGGACAAGCGGACCTTCAATCGCTTCTGAAGCCATTCTTGTAAAAAAAAACTCACCTTTGTGCAGGTTGTGCAGGATAGTCAAGTTAGAGATAATCTATGGAATCTAAATCTAAGGGGTAATTTATCATAGATTGGATAGAGATACAGAGGATTGAAATGCAGATATTGAAACTCGACAATTCA
Source organism: Pinus taeda (assembly GCA_000404065.3). Lineage (NCBI taxonomy): Eukaryota > Viridiplantae > Streptophyta > Pinopsida > Pinales > Pinaceae > Pinus > Pinus taeda. Next base: position 135,455 of record APFE030634845.1, on the reverse strand, counting down.
GTTGCTCCAATTAAGAAGAAAGTTATAAAAAAAAACACACTTTGCAGCACCAAATTCACAATTCAATGGCACACTGCAATTTTCCAACATAAAATTTGGCCATTTTACAAGAATAGAAACACCAGAGATCTCCCTTCGGTGTTTGTCACCTTCAATACTGAAACCTTTCAGGGATTCGAACAATTTATTCAAAAAAGTACTTTAATAATAGACATTTAAAAGGGTTCTTTTAAATCTGTACATGAAAATTGATGTTGGGTCGCTGTTAGATCACTGTCATCTCTGTAACTTCCATATGGGCGATGGGGAAATTAAATTGCAAGGTTTATAAATCCATGGGGCAACTAAATTGCAAAAGGAAAAAGAAAGATTCAAACCTGGACTCGTAAAATGTAACCTTTGCAACATGAATCAGGTACCGTTCGAATACTGATCGAGCAACTCCTCTCTGAAGAAATGGGAAAGGATTGAGTTGTTTATGTACAACAGTGTTCGGATTTAAAATTTTTCAAAGTTTTGTTTGCCTTGGGGGAGGACATTTGTCACTCTCCACGGTTTAGGTGGCACAATACGTTTTAATTCAAACATGCAGAAATAATTTTTACACTGGGTATATTTAAAATGGTCGTAAAGATTGCGATGATGCAAGTGAAGCGGGCAATAAGAGGCTAAACTCAAAACTTTGGTTAAAGCTTTTTGGCGAACAAAGCACCAGCCTTTTTTTATACAGAAGACTCTAAACTTTTTACCCTAAGTTTTCAGAAAAGCCCGGCAATAAGAGGTCAAAACATAAACTTTGGATAAAAATTTATTGAGCAGAAAATTTTATTTTAAACATTGGCTTAAACTTGACATGTACCGGAAATTTTTCTTGGTCAAAGCAAATTAATAGCTGGTCAACGATCTATCGATCGCTATTCGTCCGAGGCAGGGACTAATAATTAGTTATTAGTTTTTAGAATAATTTATTTCCTAATTTTATTAAGAAAGCTTTATTGATGTATAGTTACTAATTTTTAGGATCTCGTGAGCATTTTTTTCGTAACTTTATTGAAAAAAAAATTTAGTTACGTATAGTTTTTATAATTTTTGTCACCAAGTATATAAGTTCAAGAAATTGATCTTATAACAAGAAATTGAATTCAATAAATTAATCTTCTTGAATTCAAGAAGTTTTGTTTTTTTTTTTTTTTTTTAATTCTTTTTGCGTGGCTATGATTAATGTTTATTATTCTCTCAAGTCAAAAGATATATTATCAGGATCCCACTTTGAAGTTCCATATTTTGTTTCAAGTCATGGGATATTGTTATGCATTTATTGGGAGGTTAGTCTTCAATTTCTCATCTATTTCAATTGGTTTGTTAAAGTTGTTTTATCTTCTTTCATCGAATCAAACACAAAAGATTGGTTTCACTTACCCTACAAAAATTTAATGTGTGAACTTTGTTAAAGCGGTTTAATCTACTGCAACTTTATCCTTGGTTTTATTCAATGTGATTGTCAAATTCAATCAATTTAGTACTAAGTCACAATCATATTCAAACTTATAATATTTAGAAAAAAATTGAAAAAACGCTGATGATATATTTTATTTATTTTAATATTTAAATTTTTTAATGATTTTTTTTTTCACGATACAAAATGTTTTAGGAATTAAGTGTTTTGATATCCATCTATAATTACTAGTGATTTAATTTACTAGTTATAATTTAGTTGTTAAATTAGTAGTAAAATTATTGTTATTACCAATTATTCATAAATGTTAATTAATATGTCTTTACAATTTAATTTAAAAATTAATTTAATATTAAATCACAAATTATAGATCATCTCAAGTCAATTTTTCTGTGCGAAAGAAAGAGACACCATTTGAGTGATAACAATAAAAGTGTTGTTATATTCTCATGCATTAAATGTCACAAACAAAATTGCATTCAACTCTATATCAATCATTTTCAATTCCCATGAACTTCATAGGAGACAATTGTTTGTGAAAAACAAGTTTCTTAGAATTGACATCTTATTGAGTTGCAACTAAGTTTCTCCATATCAATTTGAACTGCCAAAAAATAAAGTAATAAAGCTTCATTACAACCAATGAGGTAGGGCACTCGCGAAGAGCAATATTTTAGCACAACATTTTCACTTTCATTTCTATTTTTTTATGATGTCTTTAATTGATCATCTCACACCTTATTAGCAATTCATATTACAATTAGCTATATTTAAACTAAGCAATAGGTACTAACTATTACATAACACTTGTTTCAATTCTTATTTACTAATTTAATCCTTTATCTAAATTATCAAATTTCAAAATACCTCATGAAAACAATATCCTTCATTTCAAAAATAAAAATTCTTTTTTATATAATTTTTAAAATTACAACTTTATGTGCTCTTAAAATCAAATAAATATTCAAATGATTTTCCTTTTGAAAAAAAAATGCACTTGCCTTTAGCCATTTTCTTAGTTTTGGAAGAATTTTCATCGTTTGTTAGAAACCCTGTCATCTTGTTTCTTTGGTTGCAGATCTGGAAAATAATGGAGATTTCTTTTTGGCAGCAAGGTTTTCCCTAAGGCCGCTATGTTCGGTTGTGTTATATTCTTTCCTTGACTAGCCCACGTAGTTAACCGAGGGGTTAGAGGGGCAGCGGAGCCCCACTTCGTCGTGTGGATTGTGTAGCGAGGGGGGGTGTAAGGACCTGCAGTCCTTGGAGTGTCCTTTTGTTCGTGTGATGAGTTGGTTATCCCTCAAGCGCGCAGTTTAGAAGAAGTGCGAAGCTCAGATTCACATGTGCATGGAGTTATGCACATAATAGAAGAGGGCGAGCTGTTTATATGGCATGGGGAGTGGATGGCTCAACCCACAGGCCGACCAACAAACATGATGAGCCGAACAATGGTTGCAAGCATTTGAAGGGAGGCCGACTTAAGTTTAGATGCATATTGCGTGAAGGTTGAAGGTGTAGGCAGGTCGGCTGGGCAGCTATGACCTTGCCTACCGCTCGTATATATTAGTTATGCGATGGAGCTCATTTGACCATCGCTCAATGATAAAACAACCTCACTTGCTCATAAGGAAGGCGCAGTTCTAGTGCGTGGGTGCAGCAAGGAGTAAAGGCGCAGAACTTGGAGATGCGCCCGTTCTTGGGCAGGGCTGCACGGAGATAGCGTGGTGTTAGACGAAGGCACGGACAGGTCAACCACCAGTTGGAGAAAGGCGTTCACAGTGTGTGTGTGGCGCCCAGGTGATGTGTAGGGGCGCCCGACGATGAAACATTGGTGAGCGCCCGGTTTGTGCGACGACTTGGCACAGGTTCTTGGGTGCCTTGGCTGAGTGCCCGTCCATCATGCAAGTGTGCACGGTGTGACTTTTGGTGAAGTGTTGAGATTGTGGATGGAGGTGTGCCTCAGGTGGAGGCGCCCGTGTGTGGTGACTTGGAGGCGCACCCAAGTTGGGCAAACAACACAATCGTGTGACAAGGTGAACGAAGGGTTCGTGAGTCGTGCGACCACCGTGCGAAGGTTGCCGACGAGCTAAGCAACCGAGTTTTTCCAAAGATTGTAAATTTGGCTAAGTATGAAACTTGGGGTTTCCAAGTATACTTGTAAATCTTGTAACTTGTAAAAGACTGTATAATGTATTATTAGGCAAACTCATTGTTAAGGGAGTTGCCCCTCCCTATATACTATGCAATTGTGTTCTTCATGTATAATTGCTGATGTTAATGAATGTGTATGGGTTTTCATTGGTATAAAGGGAACATTAATAATACTTGGTTGAGAAACACAAACTAAGTAGGATAAGTGGTTAGGCGTAGTCCATGAACATAAGTATTGGTGAAGAGAAAGTGTTCGGTGATGCCGCACCTCTCCTAGCACAGTTGAAATACTACTGTAGGCTTGGGGGCGTGACAGGTGGTATCAGAGAAAGTTTGAAGAATTGGAGAAGTCTTGCAGGAAGCTGGGTGAAACAAGTGTGAAGACACTTGGAAATTGAAGACAATGAAGCAGGTACTTGCAGGTGAAGGAAGTTGTTTCACACAAGTGGAACAAGGGCCGGTTTAGGTTGCAGGCAACTTGGTGAAGCTGTTGTATGGTTGAAACTAGATTGCAAAGAAGAAGGAGGTTGTTAGCAATGGCATCTGAATCTCAGGTTAGGTCTAGTCACGGTGCGAAGGATACTACTATTGGATTCATTGAAAAAGTGTTGGAGAAGATGGAGGACATGGAATCCTTTTGGACTAAGAAGATGGAATTGATTGAGAGAGATCAAGAGGCCAATTCGAAGATGAAGGAAGAGCTCGAGGAACTCCAGACTCAGCACGAGTACACCGATCTTATGTGTACGCAACTTGAAGTAAGGGTCAAGGAGGTTGAAGAGGCAAGAGACCGAGGTCTTGAAGAGATCGTAGACTTGCAGAAATCTCTTAACGAAGCCAGAGATGAGATCGCAGTGTTGAAGAAGGTCGTGAGGCATAAATCAGGTGGAGGAGTGCCTCATGTGAAAGTCAAGGAACCGGAATCTTACGATGGTATAAGGAGTGCGAAGACTCTTGGCAACTTTCTATGGGACATGGAGCAATACTTGGAATGATTGGGTCTATCTGATGATGAGATGAAGGTCAAAGTAGCTACTCAGTTCTTGACAAAGGATGCTAAGATGTGGTGGCGAAGACGAATGTATCAGATTGCCAATGGCAGTGCTGGTGATATTACTTCGTGGGATGAGATGAAGAAAGCTTTGCAGACCCATTTCAGTCCTCAAGATGAAAGGTGGGAAGCAAGGATGAAGATAAAGTTCATAAAGCAGACAGGGAACCTTGAGACATATCAGCGGGAGTTTGCAAGTGCGGTTTTGGAACTTCCTAACATGGCGAAGAGGGATAAGGTGTTCAATTTCGTTATTGGGTTGAAGCCTTGGGAACACAATGAAGTGAAGAGGCAGAGGATTAGAACACTTGAAGAAGCTTTTGCTGTTATGGATAGGTTGGTGGAGCATTATGATGAGACTTCTGATGATAGGAAGAAGAAGTCTGATAAGATGAAAGAGAAGAAGAAAGAGGATGCTTCGAAATCGGATGGTAAGTCGAAGACGAAGAAAGCCTTGAAGTGTTGGGTATGTGTTGAACCACATATGGTGAAGAATTGTCCTTCTAGACTGAAAGTGGCTGCGATTGCACAATCTAATGCGAAGAATGAAGAAGCTTCTGTGGGGATGATCCAGATACTTGGTGTTGCTACTACTACAGAGGTGATCTCTCGAAGAGATCCTGAGAGGAACAAGTTGGAGTAGGTTCGGATGAAGGTTGGAGATGCTGATATACTCACTATGGTGGATAGTGGGGCCTCTCACAACTTCATGGGTGAAGATACTGTGAGAAGAATTCAGCTGAAATTTGTACCGGTGAAGGCACCAATGAAGACAATCAATTCTCCTCCTAATGATGTTCCTGGTGTAGCTGAAAAGGTGGACACAACACTTGGTGAGTGGACAGGGAAGGTCGACTTCACTATAGTGTAAATAGATGACTATGAGGTTGTGCTGGGAATGGAATTCTTGAAACAATTCTATGTTATGATTGTTCCACATTTGAAAAAGTTGTACATTTACGATGGAAGGGAAGATGTACCCATCGGTGTACCAACCATTGGAGTGACAAAGCCTAATTGTAAGTTGGCAGTGATGCAAATGGAGGATGAGAAGCAGATGGAGGATATGAGTAAGTGATTGTCTATGGTTGAGACTAAGCTTGCTGAGTAGTCATTGGTCATCAAGACTCTTTCAGATAGTATCTTGGATGTGTCAAAAAGGCTAGAAGTGGTTGAGGATGATGGTGATGATGACGAGGCTTATGTGAGGCCGAATGTCCGAGAGGAAGATTGGGTCACTTATCTACAGAGGATGGAGATAGAAGATCCTGACAGATGGATTGAGTTGATCAGTGAGGGTGAGCCTTCAAGCTCTACTCCCTCCACATCTTCTTAGATGGGAAAGAAGATGGGGCTCATTATTAGTTGTTCATGGTAGTGAGTCCTTAAAACAGGGTGAGCAAGTATGACAGATGGTGCAGGGATGGCTTGGCATCAAGCATCATGACATGTTGCAGATGGGATGGAGTTCCATGGACCTGATTATGGTGGTGAGATTCTTGGTGAGTCTGAGATGTGGCAAAATCCGAGATAGACTGGTGAAGGCATAAGGATGGACATTCTTATGATTTGAGCGTGACAGTTGAACTAATCACCCGACTAGTTCAAGTCATGAGGGCTAGCAGTGTACCAGAGAGATGTTGACATCAGGCAGGCAGGAAGGATGATAGTTCACAGGATGAGGATGACACATGGTGAAGATGGTAATTCTACATATGTTGCAGGGATGTTTGCAGTATGTGGAGGAGTTGACATCATGGACCGAGGATGAGATAGACATTGTTGATCTTGGTGGATGGCTACCAAGATGGTATGTTGTCGAGGACGACAACCACTTCAGGTGGAGGAGGATGTAAGGACTTGCAGTCCTTGGAGCATCCTTCCATTCGTGCAACGAGTTGTTTATCCCTCAAGCGCGCGGTTTAGAAGAAGTGTGAAGCTCATATTCACATGTGCGTGGAGTTATGCACAAAATAGAAGAGGGCGAGCTGTTTATATGGCGTGGGGAGCAGATAGCTCAACCCACAAGCCAACCAACAAACATGATGAGCTGACCAATGGTTGCAAGCATTTGAAGGGAGGCTGAATTAAGTTTAGATGCATATTGCATGAAGGTTGAAGGCGTAGGCAGGTCGGCTAGGCAGCTACGACCTTGCCTACCACCCGTATATATTAGTGATGTGATGGAGCTCATTTGACCATCGCTCAACGATAAAACAACCTCACTCTCTCATAAGGAAGGTGCAATTCTAGTGCGTGAGTGTAGCAAGGAGTAAAGGCGCAGAACTTGGAGATGCGCCCATTCTTGGGCAGGGCCGCATGGAGATAGTGTGGTGTTGGGTGAAGCCGCGGGCAGGGTCACCCGCCGATTGGAGAAAGGTGTGCACGGTGTGTGTGTGGCGCCCGGGTGATGTGTAGGAGCACCCGACGGTGAAACGTTGGTGAGTGCCCGGTTTGTGCGACGACTTGGCACGGGTTCTTAGGTGACTCGGGTGAGCACCCGTCCATCATTCAAGTGTGCACGGTGTGACTTTTGGTGAAGTGTTGAGATTGTGGACAGAGGTGTGTCTCGGGTGGAGGCACCCGTGTGTGGCGACTTGGAGGCGCGCCTAAGTTGGGCAAACAACACAATCGTGCGACAAGGTGAACAAAGGGTTGGTGAGTCGTGCGACGACCGTGCGGAGGTGCCGACAAGCTAAGTAACCGAGTTTTGCCGAAGATTGTAAATTTGGCTAAGTATGAAACTTGGGGTTTCCAAGTATACTTGTAAAGCTTGTAACTTGTAAAAGATTGTATAATATAATATCGGGTAGACTCATTGTTCAGGGAGTTGCCCCTCCCTTTATACTGTGCAATTGTGTCCTTCATGTATAATTGCTGATGTTAATGAATGTGTATGGGTGTTCATTGGTATAAAGGAAACATTAATAATACTTGGTTGAGAAACACAAACTAAGTAGGATAAGTGGTTAGGCGTAGTCCATGAGCATAAGTATTAGTGAAAAGAAAGTGTTCGGTGATGCTGCACCTCGCCTAGCACGGTTA
>APFE030634845.1:98629-120117 GCA_000404065.3 Pinus taeda | reverse complement strand
CCAAGCTACAAATCCCACCCTCTTCTAAGTTCTTGTGTTGTGACATTTCACAAGCTATTGGATTGTCAAACTTTTTGTAGGTATGAAAATTTGCAAAGTTTTTCTTTTCTTTTTTCATGAATTAGAATTTTGAGTTAGTACTTTCCATTCAACATAAGATTTCTCCCTATATTTCCTTTAGTTTATAACTTTTGGGGCTCCTAGCCTTGTTTCATGCTCAGGTTTTTGCATATTGAGTTCATGCTTACACCCAAAGCCTTTGAATTTTTAGTCTTTGTGAAAGGGGAAACTCTTCCCCATAAAAAATAATTTCTTTCACTCTCAAACCAGAGCCCTAAAGGTTTCAGGGCATGTCTGAAGAAATTCTAAGAAAATGGTGTTGTTCTGGTAAGCATTATCATAACCTACCTCGACTCCTCTTAAAACCTAATGAGAATAATTAATCATTTGGCTATATATATATGATTATTTAACCCTTACTCTACCTTATTGCAGGTTTAGGTTTTCTATTATTTTCCTCGTCCTTTTTCTTTTTTCTTTTCGAAGTGCCAAATTTTCACTGGTTCAGTCAGTGCATTCTTAGTTCGTTATGGTGTTTTTTTTTTTTTCCTTTGCTTGCTTGGTTTTTCAAAGACTTGCCAATATGATGGGCTTTAGTCCTATTACAAGATTGAGGATTTTCACCATTATTATGCCTCGTTGAGGTAATATCATAGTAGTACACTATTTTTTCCTTATTTTAATTAAACCCTTGTTTAAATTATTTTTCTTTACATTTTTTTTCTTATTGAATTTGGTCTTATTGCTTGTAGGTTAGTTCTAGTCCATACCTAAGAGTTCTTTCAAAGGGAAAGTATTAGGATTTTAGGTACAGAATATTCACAGGTACTTAATGTCTTACTTTTCTTCACTCTGTGTTTCTATTTTAGGACCTAACTTTAGTATGATGATTGTTGGCCCATGCCTAGACGAAACCTCATTTAGGCATATTTAATCCTCTAATAGAAATTTGTGTAAATTATTTATAGGACTTGGTGACTGGGCCTAAATTATTTTGTCTTTATGTGTAGTGTTTTCCATAAATTCCTATTTCAAGTCTTTTGTGTCCTTTAAATTTGTAACTAACAAACCTCAATTGAGGTCGGGTTTAGTTGATATCGAGTTTGTATCTAAGTATTGCACACCATTGGTAACTAAATTTTAACATGGTTGTTGTATTCATATTGAATTGGAACTAAAAAATTTCTATGTAATCTCGTTTTAGCATAATGCATCTCTTTTCTTGGAAGATATCGCTATATATGAAAATTATTCTACATAGTGCCATTAATTCCTTGTCATTTTATGTTTTTTTTTAATTCAGTGTAGTCTTTATTTTACACTAAAAACTACTTGGAAAAGTACCATGCAATTTTATGTATACAAACCCTTAATTTTCTATCCAGGCATAACATGTTTCTGACATGCTTTCTCTAAATTTTATGCATAATTATTTTGGGTTTTCACAAACTTTACACTCCTTTTTATGTGTGTGTGTGTGTGTGTGTGTGTGTGTGTGAACAATCCTCATACACAAAAAATAAAGTACATGGCTACTAGTTTTTGGGTTTCTAAACTTCTATTTTTTTTAAGCACTCTCTCACTTTGTAGGAACTACATGTTCGTTGAGGGATAACTTGAGAGCCCTTTTTCAGTGTTAACCCATGACCATGCTAACCCTGCCACATATGTTTGTATATCTATAAAAATATATACATAAACTCTTTATGAAACATATATGAAACAGTTACCTACTTAACTCATAGTTTTTGTATAAGATCAATCCAAAATTTTGAGTAAACCTTTCTTTTAAAATCTACATACAAAATTATTTCCATAGAGTTACTTATAACATAATTAAACTTTTTTTGAAATAGGAGACTTATACTCATTAAACACGTCCATTCATTCCTATCTCCTACTTAGAAACATAAGCAAATCTTGCCACTCAAATTCTCAACACATCATAACAAACAACTCAGTTACTTATCTGTGTTTCCAAAAATATAATAGGAACTACCAAACTCCTCCCAATTAATCAATTGTTGCCTCAATAATTCCCCCTAAGCTCTAGACTCCTTTTCTATTGGGATACTGTTGAAATTTGTAACTAGCTTCGGTCTTCATAATGACCTAATTGTGACATTATATATTCTTTATAAAGAAAAAGAAAGAAATATAAATTATATTTTATTTTAGAGTATGGGTTTCATACTCAATTTTGATTCAAAACCATGTTCTTCGTGCTTTTAGGTTTTGTAGGTCTTTATAGGTCTTTCTAGGATAAAGAATATTAGTGGTCATGTGTCATAGTCCCATTTGGACTATTTGTAATAAAGAAAGAAATTTATTTTATAAAGTAAATGCCATTTTGCATCCAAAGACCAAGTCATCTTAAGAGAAAGATCAATTTGGCCTAAAGGAGGTCTATTCGACCCCTCAAGGAAGCTATTAAAGGGAACTCATCCTCACTTAAGTCAAGTTTGATCTGAAATAGCGAAGGAGAAGAAGAGCTAGAAGGACAAAGAAAGGAAGAAAAGGGTGAAGTTTTTTGGCTAAATCTCTCTCTCTCTCTCTCTCTCTCTCTCTCTCTCTCTCTCTCTCTCTCTCTCTCTCTCTCTCTCTCTCTCTCTCGTGCATAGATAAGGTTTTTGTGAAGCTACAGTTGTAGAGCGGCAATTCTAGGAGGAAGTTGCAATTTGGAAGATTCCTTGGAGAATATCTTGGTGGTTGGTAGCATTGTTGTCTTTGGTCATTGGGTCTTGGACATCCCTTTGGAAGCATATTCTAAAAAAGGATAGAATCATTTTTCTAGGTTTTCCCCTTGGAGTGATTTTTCCATGGCTTGGAGTCTATATCTTGTTTACTCTATCTTGTTGTGATATTCATTGTTCTGGTAATTTCTTGATGAACAAAGATCTAATAAAATAGTAAAAGTCCAACATACATCATAAGTAATTATCAAGTTAAGGAAAATCACATATAATACATAAGTTTTCTGATTTTCCAACATGGAAACAGAGGTAAGGTGCAAGAAGGAGACTAAAGATCACATCTTCATTGGCTCTATCAAAAGCATTATAAGGAATGGTTTCAAGTTTCTTGGAAATATTGCTACATCTATCAAGGATTTTCTATTGAATATCACCTTCAATCTCGTAAGTGAAGTAGTAAATGGAATTTTTTTCTTCACTTTATCTGGCACTTTCAAGGACGAGAATGTATGGATTATTGACAATGGTGCCTATAGACATAGGACGAGAGAATGCAATCAACATAAAACTATATCTAAAGTAAATTCCTCTCATTCAATCAAACTTGGAGACAAGAAGAGCTATCCAGTGAAAGGGATTGGATCCACTTCATTGGAGCTTGATTTTGGTGGAAGCATTCACCTCAACAATATTTTATATGTTTCCAAGTTTGAAGAAAAACTTATTTTCTATTCCATGTGTAGAGGATAAGGGTGATATAGTTGCTTTTGTTGATGGCAAGGTTTTTGTTTGGGGTAAGGGCTCTAGTACTAATGATGCTAGGGTGATTGGGATTCATGAGGGGATATTATATAGACTTTACACAACTTTATCTCATGCCCTAGTCCACTTGGACGTAAGCTCCAAACTATGGCATAGAAGGTATGGACATCTTCATTATATGATTTTTTTCATCTCTAAGTCAAATGGGAAATGACATCCTTGAATTGAAGGAAGAACATGAAGGAACCTACAAGGGATGTGCTCTAGGAAACAACGTAAAAAAACCATCTACAAGAAGGGATACCATATCTAAGGAAGTTTTAGATCTCATACATTCAGATGTATATAGACCTATGGCAATTAAGTCTCTTGGTGGGCCATTAGAGAAATGTTGAGGTCTAAAATAGGCCTCAAAACAAAAATGTACAGATAAAACCAAATTTATAAGAAGCAATAGGATTAAATATGATGATGTCAACAATGGGGGATGATTCACCATTTTTGGAGTAAAAAAGTAAAAAGATTAAAAAAAAAACAAAACAAAACAAAAACAAAAAAACTACTTTTTCAGCTCGTACTTTGAACTTATCTCCCTGCAATTTCACTCAAATTTTCAGTGAGAGCACTCATTGGATGTGCAATTTAATTCTTCATCCAAGGAGTACCCATGTTTCATACTTTCGATGGACCTTGCTAAATGAAAATTGAGAAATGCATGAAACAATGTGTTTGTAATCACATTTTTACATGTATTTCTCATATTTTCATGTAGCAGGGTCCATAAAAAGTATGCAACATGGGGACTCCTTGGATGAGGAATTAAATTCTGCATCCAATGAGTGTTCCCGCTTGAAATTTGAGTAAAAACCTAGGGATATAAGGTGAAAATATGAGTTGAAAAAGTAGTTTTTTATTTTTTCCTTCTTAAATTTGATGATGTAAACTAATCTTATTTTATTATTTGGAGTATTATTTTATAATATTCCTTGGGAGTGCCATTTTAGAGCTCACAATTTTTGTAATGATAAGTATTATATAACCTTCATTGATGATTTCTAAAGGAAAAATTGGTTATACCTCCTCAAGAAAAAGGATTAGGTATTCGAAAGTTTCAGGAGTTCATGAATGAAGTGGAGAATCTAACTTAGAAAATATCAAGACTCTAATGTTAGAAAATGATTGAGAATACACCTACAAAGAGTTGATAGCTTTATTCAAGGATGTTGGGATCAAGAGGGAGCTTATCGTTCCTTATAATCCTAAACAAAATGGAGTGGTTGAAAGGAAGAATAGAACTATTAAAGAATGTGTTAGGGCCATGCTTCATGATCATGATACCCCTCAATTCCTATGGGGAGAAGCATGTATGATAATTTTTTACTTGTAGGACCGAATTTCTCACATAATCCTCAACAACATGACTCTGGAAGAAGCATTTACGAGAAACAAGTAAAGTGTGGATCACCTTCAAATATGTGGGTGTCCTGTGTATATTCATATACCTAAGGAAAAGAGAAAGAATATGGATACTACCAATTTAAAGGGAATAACTTTTGGGTATAGTGCTTCATCAAAGGTGTATAGAATCTATGTTAAGGAGGATCGTCGAATTGAAGTAAGCATGGATATCGTCTTTGAAAAAAGCATAGCTTACAAGAAATTGAAGGATGCTCTGGTTGACTCTAACTAAGAAGAGATACATATCTTTGAGGATATCTCAAGGGAAAATGATGGTAAATATTAGACATATACTTAAGAATATGTTGAAGGTCCAAGTGAGCTTATACAATAAGTGATTGTTCCAAAAATTCAAAAAAAAACTTCTTGGTTGAGATCTACTCTATAAGAAACAAAATGACATACAACATCGAGGACCTTTAGGGAAAGTAAAAGACCTAAGAGGTATGTTGGGTATGTTGCATATATGACAAATCTTATTGAAGCAGAACCTTTCTCATATAAATATGCAACTAAACATCAAGATCAGAGCAATGCAATGTAGGAAGAATACTAATCCATAATGAAGAATGATGTTTGGGAGATTGTCCCTAGGCTAAGTGACAAGTCTATAGTCATTTCAAAATGGATTTGCAAGATAAAGTGCACTACATATGGGAGAATTGATAAATACAAATCAATTTTTGTAGCAAGAGGCTTCTCCCACATAAGGGATTGGGTATGAGGAAACCTTTTCTCCCACATCTATATATACAACAATATGATCGCTTGTTTCGTTGGCTGCTACTATGGGATGGGACATCCATCAAATGGATTTCAAGACAAATTTCTTGAATGGGACCATTGATGAGGAGGTTTACATTGAGCATCCTCAAGGATTTGAAATAAATAAGAGGGAGACTCATGTTTTTAGGTTGAAGAAATATCTATATGGCTTAAAGAAAGCACCTATAGCTTGGTATGTAAGAATGGATGCATACCTATGAGACTTGGTTTTACCAAGAGTACTACAGATCCTAACCTATATATCAAGGTGCTCCAGGGTGAACCAGTGATCATACTCTTGTATGTGGATGATCTATAGTCACAAGTGTAGAGTATCATATTCAGGAATGCAAGAAGCAATTAGCATCCAAGTTTGATATGAAGGATCTTGGGATTATGAATTATTACTTGGGACTAGAAGTGTGGCAAAAGCTAGGTGAGATATATCTTGGTCAAGGTAAATATGTGATAAAAATACTTCAAAAGCCTAGCATGGTGGACAACAAGACTATGATGACTCTTATGACTACAAATTTAAAGAAATTGAGTTCAAAGTCTATTCTTATGGATCCTAATTGCTACAGATAGTTGATTCAGTCCTTGACGTATCTCGTAAATACAAGATTGAACATTTATTTTGTAGTAAATGTCCTCAAATCATTTCAAATGGAGCCAAAACAAGATCATTAGATTGCAGCCAAGCATATCCTAAGATATTTTTGTGGAACCATACATCACTACCTCTGGTATATTGGTAATGAAATCTAACTCATGGGGTATACAGATTCATATTGGAGTGGAAGTGAGATAGATTAAAGAAGCACAACAAGTGGATGTTTCATCCTAGGGTCTTCCATGGTCTTGCGGATGAGCAGAAAGCAGGATACAATTGATTTTAGTAGTGTTGAAGTTGAATATTTTGTTGCAAGAGAGGTCCATCGGGAAGAATTTTGGCTCAGGAAGTTATTATCAAACTTGTTTGAAGGACCACTTAGCCCTACATGGATACATTGTGATATTGAAATTTTCATAACATTAACAGAAGACTCGGTGTTTCATTCTAGGACAAAGAATATAAATAATAAGTACCACTATGTCAGAATCTTGGTATGATATGGGGTCGTAGAGCTGCACTATCTACCTACATATGAAAAGGTAGCCAACATACTAACTAAAGCATTACCAAAAAAGAAACTTGAGTACCTAATATGTAAGCTTGGTTTAGTGGACATCTATTCCCTAATTGAGACAGAGTGATGTTGGACAGTTCTTGTCTTTATGGGTCATGCACTAGACCAGGACTAACATTTGTAAGTCTTAGTGAAGGCCATAAAGAAATAATGGAGTCTAGAGGATTGGATAAGCATATTCTATTGAGATTTCTTATGGATTGTAGAATATAGGAAAAGAAGTTGTTGAATAATACTGTTTGAGGATGAGGTAGGTCATCCAGGATAAGAGTAGTCAAAGAGGACCGATATTCTTTAAGGATTTTGGTTTGGCAATAGAAGATAATGATAGTCATAAAAGGACATACCCGGTGAACATCCAGATGTGGTATGTGCCTTAAAGGTATTGTGATATCTCATGTAAAGCCTCCGAGCATAATGTTGTCAAATAAAGATGATATTGTCTAGTTAAGGACTTCAAGGATAGTGTTGGTTATGATAAACATGCTTGACAAAAGATGGCTTATGAATCCAAATTTCCTTATGAGAATGCTTCAAGCTTGAGATTTTTTGTACCATCTGATGGGATTATGAATACCTTCGTAGTTAAGAGGGAGTGTTGAAAATTTTAACTAGTTTCAATCTTCATAATGACCTAATTATGACATTGTATATTCTTTATAAAGAAATAAAGATAAATAAAGAAAGATAAATTACATTTTGTTATGGAGTATGGGTTTCATACTCAAGTTTGATTCAAAATCATGGTACTCTTGCTTTTATGGTTTTTAGGTATTTCTAGGATAAAGAATATTAGTGATCATGTGTCATAGTCCCATCTGGACTCTTTATAATAAAGAAATAAATTTATTTTATCAAGGAAAATCAATTTTGTATCCCAATACCAAGTTGGTCTAAGAGTAAGATTAAGTCAACCTAAATCAGGAATATTTGACCCCTCAAGGAGGATATAACAATGAGCTCCACTTCATTTGGACACTCACCCAAGTCAAGTTCGATCTACAATAACGAAGGATAAGAAGTTCTAGAAGTATGAAGAAAGGAAGAAAAAAACAATGTTTCTTGGGATAAATCTCTCTCTCTCTCTCTCTCAAGTGCGAAGCTAGGGTTTCTTTGAAGCAGCAGTTGTAGGAGGCCAAAATTGCAAGGATGAAATTATGGGAAGTAATTGCAGAGCCAAAATTCTAGGTTGAAGTTGTAGTTTGGATTCTGCCTCAGAAAAGATCTTGCTAGAGGATGACTTGGTGCTTGGTAGTGTTTTTGACTTTGGTGGTTGGGTCTTGGACGTATATTTGTAAGAAAATTCTAAAGAAGAAGAGAAGCAATTTTCTTCCTTTTCCCCCTGGAGGAGTTTTTCCCTAGCTTGGAGCCTATATCTTGTGTACTCTATCTTGTTGTGATCTTCATTGTTTTGACAATTTCTTAATGAACACGGATCTAATAAAGTAATGAAATGGAAACACACATCACAAGTAATTATCAAGTTTAGAAAAATCATCTATTATACATAATTATCCTAATTTTCCAACATAAACAACAAGTCATTTTCACCTCCTCAAGCCCTAGTAGCATCCTGCTAAATCTAGGCTAGAATCTTTATTTTTGCAGGTTTAGTCATTCTCTCCCACTAGAACCTCATTTTTCCATATTTCCTTTTTCTCTTGCAATCTTGCTTTCTAATTCATATTCTTCCATCCATGACCTTTCTCTCCCATCATGTTAATTTCAATGGTAGGGAAAATATATCCCCAAAGATGGAGGATTTGTTTCTTTTTTCTATGTCAATTGTCGTCTCTTGGACTACAACTAATTTTTAAAAATCCTCTTAAGTTGAATGCAGGGGGTGCCAGAGGAGTCAAAGAGATACGGAAGTAGACCACCTTATTAGAGAGGAGCCATAGAGAGAGAGTCATAGGGGGTTCAATACTGACCCAAATTGGCAAAGGGAGTTTAAGGTGGAACAACTTAACATCATAAGATGAGAAGACCAGAAAAAAACAAATCCCAAGCACTGAGAACAGACCTTCTGATGCCCAACAGTATCAAACCGCAAGTTGCAAAAGTTGTCCCATTCTTTGGCTTTGATGTTGATCATTTTAGAAAGGGTCCCCAAGAGAGAATTTTGTTAATTAATAAAGCTATAAGGGTGGGGGAGCCAAGGTCTCTTCCCACCGAAGATAAGGGCTATGTCATTCAAATGGGTCTCCTTACAGAGCCATCTAGAACATAAACTAGTAGATTCCATAATGTTATCAAAGGCAAGGAGCTCATAATTCTAGTGGTGGCAAGAGAGGAGGATCTTCGACGGAAAAATTGTCAAGAAAAAGATGTGGGGAGGGGGGGAAATAGGAGTATTATTTATCATTGAAGAGGTTTATCTCCCATGTGATTCCCATCATATCACAATTAACATACAACATGCCCAATCACATCGGATTCATCATTTCACAGGGTGGTGGAGTAGAACAAGATTCCATGTTCTATACTTTACAGGGAGAAGCATGGAGATTTAATATAACCTCCCATGCATGAAACAAACTGTCTTTTTGTGCCATGAATTTGGCTTTTGTGGCCCTTAAAATATTTATTTTAATAATTCCTTTGATCCTTAAAATGTTCACATGGGGGCATAAGAGGGGGGTACACAACATAACACTTCCATAAGTATGGTTGGCCTAATAATACATCACAAACTTCAAGAGGAGTAATTTCACACAGTACCTCATTGATGAAGGGTTTGATACTGTAGGGAAGGTGACACTGTTGTCTGATGCGGAGGTCTTGTCCTTGGTGGAGCCACCCAATGGTGTATGGATACAAGTGTAGTGTGGTCGGAAGACCTAGCTGCTTAATGGCATTTGTCGAGATGAGGTTATTTTTTATCCTGCTATCAAGAATGAGTTTCAATGGTGAACCCTTCACCCACACCTGTGAGTGGAATAGATGCTCCCCTTCCTCTAGGTCTTCAGGCTCAATCTTCTGAACCTTGGTGGTGGCAACAGTGGCACTGAGCCCAGCATCAATAATATACTTCCCTTTTTCATTCCCCTTGTCGGGACCTGACTCAAAATCAGAACATGCATATGACTCCAAATCCTTCAGTGCATCAACTAGTGACTACTTGCACAACACTCACCTGCATTGGGAATGGGGCTCTTGTGGAGCTCACACCAATTCCTTGTTTCCATATTTGTATTCATGGTGCTAGTATCTCCTTGCAGATTCGATGTGTTGTCCTAGGTCAACCTGCCTTGGCTTTGTCCTTTGTTCTGCAGTTTGGGGCATATTTTCCTTACTCTAGATTCACAAATCCAAAGTCTCACTTCTTCTATTTAAATTTATACTTGATCTTGATAGCATACCGGTATGCAGTGCCAAGCAAGGAGATGTCCATAAAATCCATCTCATCTTAGATGTATTTGTGTAGATAGTTGTAGTACTTGAGTACCAAATGCTGTTTAGAATCCTTGATACCAAACTTCATGTGAAGGGTATGAAAATATTTGTGAACTCTGACATGCCTTGGTCCCTACCCTTCCATAGTGTAGTCCATTTTATGTACTTATCTTCATAGCTCCCAACAGGGTAGTATTGTTCCTTGATGGTGCCTATGAATGAATTCAAAGTCGGTGCAACTGGAAATAGTGAGATTTCCATCTCATCCTTCTACTTACAATAGGTTTCCCACCACTCCTTGACATGGGAGGCAAATTTGAGGAGCGCAAAAGCAATCTTTTCCCTATCAGAAAAAACATGAACCAAAAAATATCCTTCGAGCAAATTTAATCATTACTCTATGACATATGCGTCTATTTGACCTTCAAAAATAGGGATTTAAAAGTAGTTTGTACCTTGAAGGGGGTGGTACCTCCAAAGTGACTACTAGATGAAGATGTGTCACCTATTGACATCAGCCGAAGGATCTGGAAAAATTTGTCCATCATTAGTTCCTTTTCCACTCGAAGGCTTCTTCAAGTAGTAGTTTTATAGAATCTCATGTTCCCTCATATTTTTTTTCTCCCCCCATGGGAGGTTGTCAGTGGCGACGGGGATAGTCTTGCAAGGGTTCAACTAGTTCAAGTCCCAACTCCTTATACCCCGACCTCGTTGGGGAGATGCATAGAAAAATGATTTAAGAGCAGACTACTCTGATACCACTAATCTATATTTATGTAGGAATGAAATGGAATACTGAATTAAATATAATTATAGAGCTACAGTGGAAATTGAACTTCAATTGATTATAAAAAGTACTGAAAAGTGTTTACACGCAGAATGGAAGCAAACTAGATCAGGAGATGGTAGCTTATCTTTGAGAAGAGATGTGATGGCTACATGCTTTATGAAATGTGTTACATTGAGGCTCGTAGTCATTTTTATTATGGAGAAATAATGGAAACCCTAAAAATAAAAAGAACCTAACCCTAGGACATGGAAAGCAAAATGTTTGTGGTCCCTATTGGGGTTAGTTGGTACACCAACTTCTGGGGTCATAAATTTGGCATATGATCTTCGTTTGACATATATGATACTAATCTAGGTGGATATTGGTGGCCAACCACCTATTGCACTTGTACCCCCAACATTATTTCTTTCATTATCCTTAATTGTTGCACAATTTACTAGTTTTGGAAGTTTTTTGAGTCTTGAACTTTAGGAGTTATTTTGAGGTCCTAAATGACAGTTTTTTGGAAAACAAGAAGAAGTATAATTTTTATAGGAGTTTGCAATCAAAATTTTTATTCCTCTTATAGATATTTCTAATGAGATCATACGCATCAAACGGAGATCGTATGCCAAAGTTACAACCCCAGGAAGTTGATGTACCAATTTAGCTCAATGGGGTCCACATAATTTTGGTGCTTCACCTCCTAAGGTTAGGTCTTTGGATGTTTAGGGTTTTCCATTGTTTATTAATAATAAATATGCCCTCGAGCCTCATTGTGACACAGTTCAGAAGGCATGTAGCTGCCACATCTTTTCTCAGAGAAAAGCTACCATCGCATGAGCTAGTTTATTTCCCTTATGCATGTAAACAATTTTTAGTAATTTCTTATTAATAAATTGAAGTTTTGTTTTTTTTGTATCTCTGTGTTTCTATTTATATCTGTATTTAATTTTGTTCCTTCATAAACGTGGATCAATGGTATCAAATTAGTCTTCTCTTTCTTTGTTTTTCTGTGCATGTCCCCAACGAGGTCAGGGTATAAGGAGTTGGGATTTGGATTGGTTGATCCTTTGCAAGGTTGTCCTCACTGACATCGATGACCTTCCATGGCAGAAGAAAATAAATATGAGGGAAACATCCTATCAAAATGTTGCTCGAAGAATCCCTTGAGCGTCAAAGGAACGATATGATGGACAAATTTTCCCATATCCTTCAGCGAATGCTAGTCAATAACATATCTTCATCCATAACTCACTTCAGAGGTGCCACCCCATTCAAGGTAAAAGTGAGCTTTGATATCCCTACATTTGAAGGTCAAATAGATGAAGATTTTGTCGATAAATGGTTGAATCTATTGGAAGGTTATTTTTTGGTCCATATTTTCTCTGATAGGGAGAAGGTTACTTTTGCACTACTTAAGGTTGGCCCCCATGTCAAGGACTAGTGGAAAACTTACTATGAGAAAAGGGTTGAAGAACCCTCTATGTTTACAGCTGTCCCCTCTAACTCTTTCTAAGATGTTGTAAAGGAACAATATTACCCCATGGGGATTTATGAGGACAAGTACATAAAATGGCCCCCACTATGGCAACAGAGGCACCAATATGTGCATGAGTTCAAAAAAAAAAATCATACTCTACACATAAAGTTGGGTATCAAAGACTTTGAGTGACATCTAGTGCTCAATTAATGCAGTTATCTACAAAAATACATCCAGGAAGAAATGGAGTTCATGGACATCTCCTCACTTTGTGTAGCATATCAATATGA
Source organism: Pinus taeda (assembly GCA_000404065.3). Lineage (NCBI taxonomy): Eukaryota > Viridiplantae > Streptophyta > Pinopsida > Pinales > Pinaceae > Pinus > Pinus taeda. Next base: position 107,251 of record APFE030634845.1, on the reverse strand, counting down.
TTCCAATATTAAACAAAAATTTAAATAAAAGAAACATGACTTTGGATCTGCGAATCAAAAGTAAGGAAATAACACCCCCAAACCATAGAACAAAGGATATAGATAAGATGGAGCAACCCATGAAAACCCATCGAAGCCGCAAGAAAATAATGGAACCATGAAGACGAAGAAGGACACAGGAAAGTGGTGTGAGTTCCACAAGAGCCGCACTCACAACACAAATGATTGTCACGCCAACCAATCATTGGTGGCAGGGCTAAAAGATTCATATTCTAATGCATGTTTTGATTTTGAGCTAGAACAAAACAAGGGGAGCAACAAGGAGAATCATATTATTGATGCCAAACCCAATGCCACTGTGGCCACCACCAAGGTCTAGAAGATTGGACCCAAAGATCCACGGGAGGTGGGGCATCTCTTCCACTCACATATGTGGGTGAAGGGTTCTCTCTTGTAGTTCATTGTCAATAGTGGGAGCCAAAATAACCTCATTTCATCAAATGTCATGAAGTGATTATGCCTACCAACCAAACCACACCCATAACCATACACCATCGGGTGGCTTCACCAAGGACGAGATCTTTGTGTCAGCCAACAGTGTCATCTTCACTACAACATCTTGCCTTTCATAGATGAGGTGTTATGTGATGTTACTCCTCTTGAAGTTTGCGATGTGTTATTAGGTCAACCATACTTATGGAAGGATCATGTTCTGTATGAGTGTAGGCCTCACATTGTTATTAATACTTTGGGAAATAATTTATGTACAATATCAGAGGTAGCCTTGCCTACCATGATCTCTTTGATCTCTGCTAAGAAATGTTGTAATATCTTCTTCTAGACCAAAAGTTTTATTTTATTTTTGATTCGCACTAAAAACAAGGGAAAGATAGTGGCCACATCCATGGCCCCCAAGAATGGTTACCCCATGCAACATAAGTAGGTGGATAAATTCATTGAAGAATACAAAGACATATTCTCCTCACCGGTAGGGATACCTTTGCATTGTCAAGTCAAGCATTCAATTGATCTGACTCTCGAAGCACCTCTACCCAATGGGTCGATATACTACCACTCCATTCTAGAAAAAGAAGAAATCAAGTGGCATATCTTGGAGTTGCTGCAAAAACGTGACATCCGATTAAGTTCCTCACCCTATGGGAACCCGATTATACTTGTACAAAAGAAATATGGAACCTCAAGACTATGCATCAATTATTGGCAAACAAAATCATTGTCAGAAACATGTATCTAATCGTAAACATTGATGACCTTCTTGACTAGCTCAAGGAGACCAAGTATTTTAGCAATATCGAATTTAAGTATGGCTAACACCAAGTGCTAATAGAACCCACAGTTGTATGGAATATCGCCTTCAAATACAAGGAGGGCCTTTTTAATGGTTGTTCATGCCTTTCAAGTTGACAAATTCCCCTGCAACTTTTATGAGTTTCATGGACAACAACTTGTGGCCCTTCACTAACTCTTTCGTGGTTAGGTATCTAGAAAACATTCTCATCTTCAGCAAGAGTTGGGAAGAGAACCTACAACACATTCAGCAAGTCCTTCAAACTCTGTGGTAGCACAAACTATGTGCCAACTTGGAGAAATGCACATTTGGCATGGGTAAGGTCCAATATCTAGGCTACATCATTGATGAGAAAGGTGTGCATGTGGATCCAATGCATATCCAAGTCATTTGGGATTGGCCAGCTCTGACCACTCTAATAGTGCTTTGCATCATTTTGGGCCTTGCTAATTTTTATAGGAGGTTTGGGTTGGAATTTTCTCATATCACTTGGTCTCTAAGTCAGGTTACCAAGGGTGGAGCAAAAGAAATTTTTGTTTGGTACAAGTCCCAACAAAAGGAATTTTTTGAGCTGAAGCACCGCCTCTACTTTGTACCTATACTCACATTTCTAGGCATACAACAACCATTTGAAATTGAGATAGACACTCTTGACTATGCTCTTAGTGCAGTTCTCAGCCAATAGGGGAATCTGGTGGCCTATCATAGTGAGACAATCTCTAATACAACTCGGAAATACCACATCTATGTGTTGGGTGATATTAGGTGCCTTTTAAAACTCCTAAATATCCCACATTAATCATCAACTCGAGAAAGTCCTCTTATTCAAGAGTGTACACAGTATGTGGCTGCTATTAATTCAGGCAATAATGTTTCCTAACTTGTAGTATAGATCTTTTAATACAAGAGTAAATGGATGCATCTAATAAACTCCAATTGCAATTATTAAAGGAAATATCAAAACTCAATCCTCTACTGAAATCAAATCTTACAACAATTCAAGTAACAACATCATCAGCGGAGAGTACAGTAGCAATAACTCATCTCTTCTTAACTAATTTAATCTAAGTCAAACTCAATCTCCAGTAAACAATCCAAATGGCAATGATATCAATCTGAGAGTCCAATAGCGATAATCAAACTCTTTACAGTTGATTAAATCAATTTGAATACTTATCTACTGAATCAAACGATAGTGTTGTAAATCATATAAAGAAGAGATATTCCATCAGTATAGGAAAACAATAAATAGCGAAGGAGATAAAATCACAGAAAGCAAGAAAACGATCAAACCATCACACTTGCAAGAATAAAAAATGTATGGCATAAAGAAAGCAGTTAAATCGACCAAAGGTCGGGCCCTTAGCCGCTAGCGAACACTGATGAGCTACTTTAGATAATGCGAGGAAACATCAACTTCAATTATATAAGGAGCATTACAATATAGTCATGTTCTCTTAACAGCGAGAGTTTGTGATTACAATTACAATTCGAAAATAATAGAGATTCCCCCCTTTCTTCTTACAATCATCCTCTTTAATAATCAGAAAGGGTAAAGATAAATGGTAAATGTGATCCCTCAAGATCTCTCAATCCTGAGGGTTTCACAACTGATTGCTAACTCCAGAAATCTTTCCTATTCCACGCTGATCCCTCTGATTCGCTCTCAGCCTTGTCCCCAACCGACTCGTTCCTTCCTTTGCTTGTCAAATTTTTTTGTTCCAACGTCAGTGAACAACAATCGTTCCTTTTGTCGCTTTCCTGCATAAGAAGGTTAAAAGTTCTCTAAATCGTAACTGCAAATAATTCCTTCATTTCTTACCATAATTCCTCGCCATATTAGTGCATTAGGATATGGAAAATATAAGAATCAAGGAATAATGCGCATGGAAAAGATAAGAATCAAGGAAAAAGATGATGACATTAATAGTAAATACATACCCATTTTGTAACTCAACACTATGATGAAGATATGTATTCCATCGTGTAGACGTGCTGATAATAGAAAGATTTCATTCTAGGCAAGGATACGGTCATCCACACAGATCACCAACCTCTTTAGTTTATCTATACAGAAGGGAAGTTGTAGAAGGATCAGCATCAGAAGTGGTCTACATATCTACAAAACTTCCAATTGAACATGAAATACAAGAAGGGAAACACCAATCATGTTGCAGATTACCTCAGTTGGCCCCCATTTGCAGCACTAACTACTGCTCTTAACTCTTGTGGCCACAAGACCATTGGATGGCCACAATTGTAAAAAAATGATATAGACTTTTCCACCACATACTATATGCTAATGGATGGAAATCAAGTTCCATATTTCCACCTCTAAGATGTATTATTATCCTACATTTTCCACCTTTGTGTTTCTTTAAGCAAGCATGCTAAGGTTATTTGAAAGGCACACTATAGTAAGGTCCCATAACACTTTAGTGTGGAGAAAATTGTGGTTGTATTGCAAAAATATTTTTATTTTCCAAAACTCTGACAAGACGTTGGAAAATATATTAGATCATGTATTTCTTGTGTCATCACCAAGCCAACCATCAAGAAACAATGCTTGTACCCTCCTCCTCCTACTCCTAGCCAGCCCTGGGAATCCATCTCCATGGAATATCTGTCAGGCCTCCCTTCTGTAAAGCATGGTAATAATTATGTATTTGTGACCATGAATAGATTTTTCTAAAATGGCTATATTGGAGGCATGCAAGAAGAGTATCACAATAGAGGACACTACCAAACTCTTCTTTGAATGAGTATGGGTACATTTTGGAATCTTGCTAACCATTATATTAGATCGGGATAGAAGGTTCTTGAGCACATTCTAGTCAAGCCTATGAAAATTATTGGACTCTAAGATCACTAAGTTGACTACATTCCATCCCCAGATTGATTACCAGATAGAGGTCGTCAATAGGATGATAATGCACATACTACACATGTATAACTTTGAGCATACATGAACCTCGATGATAGCCTTCCCTATGTGAAAAACAATTATAACAAAGCTCTCCATAGCTCAACCGGTTGTAGTCCTTTTTAAGTGTGTTTGGGTTTTCAACCATTGTGTCTCAATGATGTTGGCATGCCTCATGCGAATACACAGACATAATCCAAACATGTACAGTTTGAGGTTGATAAAGCAACCTAGTTTATTGAACGCATCCAACACATCTTCCAGTAGGTGAATGACATCTTGGATAATTCCAATTACAAGTACAAGAAATGGCATGATCAACATCAAGTGTCACACAAGTTTTAGGTGGTCGACAATGTTTGGTTTCATTTGCAGAAAGAACACCTTACCGAAGCCCATCAAAAACTCAAACCACTCTAGTATGGGCCTTACACCATCACCAAGGTTGTGGAAGACAATGATTTTGAGCTCAAAATTCCCCCATTCCTTGGCCTACACCAAGTGCTCAATGTGGGTCACCTTCACCCATACTTTCCACCATTACTAGACACATCATAGATTGCATAATAGCTAACACCAACAGAGCTAAACCTAAACTACGTCGAATAGGCCACAATTGATTGGAATATGGACATAAAGATCAAGATCACTGGGTCACTAAGGATCAAGTTCAACAGAAGTTTACCCATCTCATGGAGGCACTCAACGCGATGGGGATCATTGCTTCCTATGGGGGGATGAATGATCCAGGTGTATTGGTCACCACCTTCTTTTTCCACTTGGACACCCACCATTTTTTCTTTCGTTTTCCTTAATTGCAGCATGATTTACTATTTTTGGCAGTTTTTTGGGTCCTGAACTTCCTAAGCCATTTTGAGGCTCTAAATAATGTTGTTTTGGAAAATAGGAAAACTTGTAGCCAATGGTTGGGTTTTGTAGTCAAAATTTGTAGTCCTTGAATATATTTTTCTAACAAGGTATCGTACACGTCAAACAAAGATTATATGCTAAAATTACAACCCTAGGAAGTTGAGGTACCAATTTACCCCAACGGGGCCCATAGACTTTTGACACTTCATCTCCTAAGGTTGGGTTTTTGGACGTTTAGGGTTTTCCATTATTTCTCAATAATAAATAGGACCTTGAGCCTCATTATAACATAGTTCAGAAGACATGTAGCCACCACATCTCTTCTTATAGATAACTACTATCGCCTGAGATAATTTATTTCCATTCTACATGTAAATAGTTTTCATCATTTTTTTTTTAATGAATTGAAGTTATGTTTTCATTGTCTCTCTGTATTTCTATTTATATTTGTATTTCATTTTGTTCCTTCATAAATCTGGATTAGATACCTCATTATAAATATCTATCAAAGGGCTAGAAGTTCGACTATAAACCCGTACCACAATCTATGTGTTTGTTTGTTTTCCAAAAAAATGCCATTTATTACATCAAAACGACTTTGGAAGTTCACGACCCAAAAAACTATCAAAAAAGTAAAATTGTGCTACAATTAAGGAAACTAAAAGAAACAATAATGGGGGTCCAAGTGGAATAGTCAAGTGTCCACCAATATCCACCTAGATCATAAGTAAAGGCTAATCCTAAATATGGGATCCCAGTCTTCTTTAAGTTCAAATAAAAATGTGAAAATTCAATCTTTATCACAAAAGGAACACTCAATATGGCCTTTAACTAGGGTTCTCTAGTTTCTTTCCACCCACATCCTTAGAGATCTTGGAGAAGGCCAAATCCCCAAAAATTGGCCAACCAAGCCTGTTTTAGCTAGACTAATAGTCATTGCATGAGGTTTAATTGGATTCAACTATACTTTTGGAATCCTAACCAACTTCTTAACAAATTTCTCAGGCTTGGTTGTCAAAAACTTAATAATAGTTTTTACAAGCTCATTGTAAGCAATAGCCACTTGAGATGGTGATGGAGATTGCGAAGGAGGAAATGGGGATTGATCCCCTGTGACAGCAACAAGTGCACGAAAAAAGCCCTAACAGAACAAATTTAGGGTATTTTAACCAAATTCACATTCACCTTATTCTTATTGTATTAAGAAATGATCAAATTTTTTTGACGCAACCTTATTAAGCAATATACTCCACTCCTTTTAATTTTGAAAAAAGTATCATTCATTTTACTTTTACTTTTTTTCCATCTAATAAATTAACTTCAAAAAAAATTCACCTCTTTAATAACCCATTTATCTCTTTTCTTAAATGTTATTTTTTATCTTTTTAATTAATATAATTGCACTAAATCACCCCAACCTTTCCCATTAATTAAAACTTCATTTAAAATACTTGTATCTGTAATTTTATTTTTTTAATATTATATTTTTCAAATTTAATCGCATCCTATTTTAAAATGATCAAATTTCATTAAATTTACAAACTCATTTCCTCCGCCTCCTTTATTTCAACCAAATCACCGTTCACCCTATTCTGCGCCATTGTATGTCTTTTTCTAAGAAAAGAAGCACTCACCTTATCTCATTCATTGTTTGTCTTATTCTAAGAAAGGTGACATCCACCTCTTTGATTAAATTTTGTCTTATCCTTAAAAAAATAGATTTCACCTCATTTTCATTTGTTGTTTGTTTTAATCTTCTTTATTTGTTTCATATTTTTATCTCCCTTTATTAATCACTTACCAAAGTGATATTTCATAAAATATACAACTTAAAAGTGATTTAACATTTTTAAAATATACCATTTTATCTATTTTCCATCTTATTAGTCCCTGCCATCTGGCAATGGCCAGGGACTATAGTAATCGAAATGGGTCACTTTAGCATTAGTTTGTGTGATTTTTTATGACATATACCTTAATGTTTTTTTGAAGCGAGTTTTTACGGCCAATGAAATTCCAGTTTCAATTTTCATCGTCTTATTTGACCTCGTACCGAGGCATATGAGGCCAAAGCTTATGGTAAAATAGATATTAAAGCACCATTTGAAACGGTATGAATTAATGTTGGCATTAAATCTTAAACATTTTATGCTAAAGCACATGTACCACTGCTACAATACAATAGCATATGTACCCCTGCCGTAGCGTGTACGCCTACCGCCTACCACCGCATGTACCACAGTTACATGTACGCCTGCCACCACATCTATGCCTTTTGTGGGCATGTAACAGGTGCCAACTTTCCTCTACACTTTGAATTAACAATGTTAATATTTCTTTGCTTAAAGCGCTACAATAAAATTTAGATTCATTCACTTGAATAGGTAGAGAAGTCACTGGATGAACCAAGCACCAGGCGCAGGGCGAGAGCAGCCATCGATTCCATAACAATTCTTCATTATCAGGGTCATTATCAGGGAGGAAGTTCTCGCGGTTGTAATTTTTTTAACCTCCTGTACGCATTTGGTAAGGCGCTTTGCTAATTAATTTTCTATTTCTGTCCAGTTTCATATCATGCTATTAAATGTTTCTATTGACATCTTCTAAGCCATGGTATTTTGCAGGCAACAGATTACCTACTTGTTGTGGTGCCCGTACATCTATGCTCACGTTGTTGTACGCTTGTTGAACCTGGTCTTGTGTTGTGCGCTACCCTCCCTTTGCCAGAGAATGATGGAACGATCACAAACTCCAGAGTACAGAATGGAGCCGTTTGGGTTGAGAGCCAATACGTTGATAGCAGGTTTGTAGCAGATTTGTGTCTCTCAAGCATTGTAACCAGAGAATGTTTTATCTACCCTGAGGCCTTTGCCCATATTTTGATTCTAGAATCCTCAGATCCTATGTCTTTTCGAAAGGCCTCAGTAATAAAGCTTGGTAACTCGACAGAATCATAGAAGGGCACCGCAGCAATGTCTACTGCACAAAATTATTATCTCTTAGAACTGTGTATATCAAAATTCAAGAAGATTTAAGAATTTTTCTCAAGATGGTTATCAGAACAACACCGTACCTATATTTAAAGTGAGAAGATTATCTTGCATGGGCCGAATAGATTGATAAAACCCTCGATAGGCCACCAAACCCGCCTGAAGCTTCTCAACGCCAAAGTGTTTCCCGAGGAACGATCTCCCTTTTACAACGAAACTGCCTGCAAACATTAAATATTGTAAGCATTTACAGAGCATGTTTTATGGAAAATCCAAAAAGCAAAAAGAGCCACAATGTTATCATTTATTTGGTAAATTGCAGGCTTACAGTCTCAGAGCTCACCACATCCATGACCTGCAATGCTTCTTGCGGAAGCGAAACAGGCAGGTTCAACTATCAGACTCCCTCCCTCTCCAGTATGGGTTGTCCGAGAGCTCAACTGGTTCAATTGCTTTCTCGCCCACAGAGTTAGGATTCCATGGGAATGATTTAGCTCAGTTGCTTACTGACTTTACCATTCCAAGCGCGG
>APFE030634845.1:70144-86772 GCA_000404065.3 Pinus taeda | reverse complement strand
TGAGTTGGGTGGAGATTATAAGTTTACTATATTTTCTACGTGGTATCTCGTAGCAGCGCCACATTGATCAATGGGTCACAATTTATGAACTCTTCTTTTTATTCTGACACACGTTTCCTAAAGTCTGCCTTCATGTTGTCTTCTCATCCTTATCCAGCGGTTGAGACGATGATGACTGTGCAAAAGTTGTTATATTAAACAGAAAGTTTTAGTGGATGCTAAGCCAAAATTCGGCCTTGAGGGTCTATTGAATTGTATTGGTTATGGTGAACCTAGCACTTCCAAGTCTGATCCGTTGGGTTTAGCCATGAAATTTATTCTCTGACAGATAGACAACCAGGCTACTTGTAATACATTAATACAAGTTGAAAAATACTTTAATCGTAGTATGCTGTATAATAAACCGTTGAACAAGCTTGCTAAACACTGCAACTAACAAGAGCACATGCCTATATGGCAGGGACTAGCTGCCGCGCAGCCCTCCTTGTTTTAAATAAATTACCATTCTCTTCCTCTCATATCTTTGATCTCTTTTATTTGTTGATTATCTAACTTTATTTTATTAATCATTTAATTAAAATAATCAAATTTTCTTAAAATATACAACCTCGTATATTTTGTTTATTCAAAATACAATGGTATTTACCTAATTTTCATCGGTTAGCTTCAATATTTAACTAAATAACCAAACTTTTAAATTAGAAAACTTTCATTGATCTTAATCTCCTTTATTATCTATTTAAATAATATAACGAGGGTCGCAGAGGCAGCAAGTCCCTACCGAATTTGGACAGACTAAAAAGTTAAGATCAGATAGCAACCTCCATGGTAGTTACTTTCAGAATGCTCCCAAACATATACGAGATCCAGCAAGGCTCCACCAAAACCAAGCCCACAGTAAAAACCAAAGCCGAAGTTTAAAAGTACATGCAGACTGCCATTAATCTCGGATCCCTTATAATCCAATTACATGCACTCCAAATATTAGAAAATTAATCAAAATGTAAGTCAAGCCTGCCTCAGTGGTTATTAAATGCATAGAAGCAAAATAAAGCAAAAGAAGGGACAAGCTATAACAAGAAACAACATAATCCACCTGTTCTATCTTCAAGAAAAAAATGGAATTTGTCCTTTTTAGCTCCCTACATGATTGTACATTTGCCCCTGCTCATCCACCTTCTTTTCAAACTACATTTCCATCTGACTGTGAAACACTTACTCCAACAGATTCTGCAACCTTGCTCCAACCGATTATAAAACACTGGGATTCTAGTAGCTGCTCTGCTGTCGGAAATCAAATTCTTGAAAGTAAGCTTAAAATTAAATATGAATTCTCAAAGTGCAAAGCTTCCTAAGCAAGCCCGTAAATGCTAATTAGGTAAGTGAGCCTATCTATGCATCCTTACCCCACTCACCAAAGGCATCTGAGCATCAATATATCACCTCTCTTCAGCATCCTTACCCCGCTCACCAAAGGCAACAGTAACAAGAAGATAGCCAAATCCTATCTAAAGGAAGACATTAGGTTGACGCTTCCACTGAGAAAAAACTCATGTTGCCTAAATAATGTAAAAGTGTATATTGATAAGAAAAAAGTTGGCTATAACTACAAATTCACAATTCTTGTTTCTTGCCTTCCATGTGTCAGTGGATATTTACCATTTTCCTGGACCTTTCTAATATAACAGTAATGGAATCAAGCTATGAAAAATGAAACGAAAAATTTACCTAGTCAGTGCAAAGATACTGAACGATGTTTTCATGTTCAAATTGACTTAGAAGAGCAATCTCCTGCAAATCAACACAAAACTGTCAGATTTTAAATAACCAAAATAATTTAACTTTGACTCTTCATTTTAAGTGAATACTTACTTCCATGGTCACATATATATTTGTAATCAACACGAAGCACAAAACTGGAAAGGTATGCCATCGTACATGAATAAAGGATGCCATGACATACATAATCACAAGAAGCTTCCTCTCTTGAATAAATTAGGAAATTAATATCAATATTGGCTTCCTTTATTATGTTCAATTACATAGCTATGCCTTACCTGTTCTAGTTGAGAAATGCACTGTTTTGCACCAAGACCTTGCTCTACAAGAGAAACCTCCTAAACTGCAAAGAAGAATCTAGTACTGGAAAACAAAATGGAGAGTCAATATTAAAATATGGAGAAATTAGTCTTACAAAGAATAAAGAGACTCCATATTTGTCAAACAACAATACGCCAAAGCCAAAATCCTTCTTACAGAGATTTGCAATTCTAAAATGAAAAGAAAATATGCTGGCTTTTCTTGTCGATGTTGGCAGGGGAAGCTTGCATACTTATGGTGTGACCTAGTAATGCAAAGTTGTATGGTGTATTTTTTTTTGTGCTTCAAGAAATATAAGTTGTATTCTTGCAGGATGGAAATTTATTTTAAAATTTAAAAAAATTGTCTAATCTCATTAGTCTTTAACATGTAAACTGTAAAATATTTGGCAATATTTACCTAACTAGTTCTTCTGTCAAGTTCTTTAGAAAGATAAATCCTACCCTCTGACTCTTGCCACAAACTGATAAGCACAAGCTCTCGTCACATTAATGGCCCTTATAAAGTGATTTTAACACAGCTAATCATGCTAAGCTAAATCACCGCTGCCAAATCCTGTCTAAAGGAAGACATTAGATTACAACTTCAAAAGAGAGAAAATTAGTTTCAGGGGTAGCTTGAGTTTCACATAATTAAAGTTCCATGAGTTTCAGAACCTGGAATTTTAAAGCAACCCAGATGCTCGGAAAATCAATTGTAGTTCTGGATTGACCAAAAATTTAAATTGTTAGGTCACTGGATTCCAGCGAGGGAGGGAAGACTGCCCCTTAAGCATTAGGTGTGGGAATGTAAGGCAACACAAAGATTCTGGGACTAGATAGCAGATGAGTACCACTCACTCTTCATCACCAGCCTTCATTGGCAGGACCCATGAGCTAGGCTTGGTGATAAGGGGATGATTAAATAGGCAGGGAAAAGCACATGGGACCACATGCAATTATCTAACATCTCCTTCAAGTGGAAAAGGCAATACCATGCAAACTTTAGTGAAGATTTAATAAAACTGCACCTAGTTGAATTGTCAGATTACAAATAAGATTAAGCAATTTAGTATCGTGCTCACTACTAAGATAGGCACTTTTAGAAAAGAGTTGGGACTCTCCAGATACAATGGGTGCTAAAGCAAATACGCTGGCGTTTCTTTTCGATGCTGGCAGTGGAAGCTTGCATACCTATGCTGTGACCCAGTAATGCAAAGTTGTATGGTGTATTTTTTTTTGTGGTCAAAGAAATATAAGTTGTATTCTTGTAGGATGGAAATTTATTTTAAAATTTAAAAAATTTGGCTAATCTTATTAACTATTGAGATAGGTACTTTTAGAAAAGAGTTGCGACTCTCCAGATATAATGGGTGCTAAAGCAAATATGCTGGCTTTTCTTTCCGATGTTGGCAGGGGAAGCTTGCATACCTATGCTGTGACCCAGTAATGCAAAGTTGTATGGTGTATTTTTTTTGTGCTTCAAGAAATATAAGTTGTATTCTTGCAGGATGGAAATTTATTTTAAAATTTATTTTAAAATTCAAAAAATTTTGCTAATCTCATTACTCTTTAACATGTAAACTGTAAAATATTTGGCAATATTTACCTAACCAGTTCTTCTGTGAAGTTCTTTAGAAAGATAAATCCTACCCTCTGAATCCTACCATAAACTGATAAGCACAAGCTCTCATCGCATTAATGGCCCTTATAAAGTGAGTTTAACACAGTTGATCATGCTAAGCTAAATCACCGCTCCTTATGACAATCTGCCACATAACAGCTCCAATGACAAACGAAAAGAAAAAAACAAAAAGACAATCCTCCAGATATATCATATTTTCTATTGAATTCCCCAATAAAAACACACCGTCCAGCGACGTAAATGGCAGCCATAACTGCAGCTATGGAGAGCATAATAGTCGATATGCAAGTGTTAAGCATTATACTACGATCCTGAGATCCTCTTCCTTCCATTTTGTCTACTACTCATTCAACACCAACAAGACGAATTCAAATGGCCAAGGATCAAAATCAACTTTTAGACTTCAACACATCAAACTCGCCAGATCACAGAGCTCCATCCAGAAAAGGTGGGGCATATTTCTTAACAGACGAAGATCGCAAGGTCAAAACTCATAACATAAACTTTCAGATAGAAAATAAGTATTCTGTCAAATAGAACGGTGGGACAAATGAATCATATTTAAATATGCGGTATAGAGATATTGAATTTCAAACCCTGGGTTGCAATCAGGGAAATTTTAAACAAAACAAGCTATAGCTCCAGTATTCATAAAAATTCAAAGATCTAACCCCAATATTTTCCATGCCATTTGAAATTCTTATTTTTATGATTTAAATAAGTTGAAGATCGAACTCTCAAAATGTTTTTCTCAGATAATTAATTGGTAATGGAAATAAGAGAAGATCAAATACCTAAGAATCATACAGAATTTCGCAGAAATTTTGATTTATAGAAGCTTTGTCATTAATCTCACCTATGTTTGCGGACCAGACATATGGTTTTGTTTGTTAAAATTGCATTTCAAGCTTCGAGGGAAGCAGCAGATAATTGACTATGAAAGGTTACCCAATTGTTTGCTTCATTGGTCCTCAACCTATTCTCAAGGCCACATTTCTCTGTGTCTTTACGAGATCTACCGGCAGATCTATAGAAAATATATTATGATATCCTATCTAATCATTGATTACAAAATAAGCAGAAATTTGAAAACCACTGCAATAGAACACCAATTGAGAAAATGTACCAAGTTTTTGAAAAGGTTAACAATATATGCAACATAAATTGCAGAGACATGGATTCCATTATAATTAGCTGTAATTTATAAAATTTACATTTGCATGCGCTACACGTGCCTCCTGCCTCACCGAGAGATGTAACCAGAGAACGATTGCCTTGAAGAAACTCAATTGCCAAACACAAACACATAGTTTTTCACACTGTCAATTCAGCGAGTTATTCTGTTGGTTCAGCATAAGTACCACTAGCAGCACTTAAAGCAGCGGCTTATTCTATTGATTATGACCTTCGTGATCGAGATGCAGTAGATCCAGCCACAGATCTATCAGTTCTAGTTGTTCTAGTTGTTGATTTGATTTTTTAATCCATTTCATAAGTGGATTAAGCTTTTGACTCTGTTCATTATGCAATTGTCGAAGTTGTTGATTGAGCCAAAGATCCATACCCATATCCTGTAGCAGCAGATCCTTTAGCTCGAGCATATCCATATCATACAATTCCATATCTAGTTCCAAAGCTAGTTGTTGTTCCAATTTCAGTAGAACTAGTAGCTCCAGCACCATCTATAGATACATATCCACCACCACCAAAGCAAGCTGTTTGGATAGTTCTCTGCGAGACTTCGGGTAGTTGTACAATCATGAAGAAGACCAGAGATGTGTTAAGGCCAAGCAACTTCTGACTCAAAGCCTAGTTCAGCATGAAGAAGGCCAGGGACGTGTTAAGGCCAAGCAGAGTCTAGAAAGGATGGAGATGAAGCTGTCAGCCTATGGAAAGAAGAAGATAGAAGAAGATATCTAAAGATTCATATCAAAGAGTTGTTGGCCCATCAGAAAGAGCCTTCCATCCTCTAGCAACCTGACAATGGTGGGTGAGTTTCCTTCCAAAATAGTAGGTCCAGATTATAAGTAACAGCAAGGACAACTAAGTTGTTTGTAGTTGCAACAATTGTTGATAGTTTATTGTGATGGTTAATAGCTCTCCCTATTGTGTTGTTGCATAGCTCTCCTCTGCTAGATCTCCTTTGCCCTGGAACCTGGTTTGCTGGTTAAGCCCTGGAACCTAGTTAAGCCCTGCTTTATTCAACGATATAAGCTTAAGAAGGTTCTATACAATATCTGCAGGCAAGTAAATGATACAAGGTCAGTTGATCTCATGCAAATTACAATTTTACAATTTTAACACGTAGGCAATTTTGACACGTCACGGCAGGCATGGTGTTAAGGCATGGTGTGAATTTCATCTTATACTAATACCCTTATGAGCTAGCATTTATGAGCTAGAATTTAATGTTATCGACTAATGTAAGCATTAGTTCAACAGTTTCAAAATGCAAGCAACCAGTTTCAAAATGCGTCAAAATGTTGAGCAAATAGATATGGTTTTCCCTCCCCGCCTCGGGAAGAGGCCAAATAACACTGCGAAAAAGAATGCAATGTGAAATATGTGAAATATGTATCATCAACCTAAAAACTTTGCTTAAAAATAATTGAACTAATGCTAACTTCCAAATTTCGATTACTATAGTCCCATGCCATTGCCAGATTGTAGGGACTAATAAAACTTATTTTATTTTAGGATAGCATTCATCTTCTTTCCCTATACAAACTTAACCATTTAATTAAATAAACCAAACTTCAAAATTATAGAACTTTTTTAAATACATAATTTGATTATTTATCTTATTTCAAAATGATAAAACTTTCTAAAAATATACAATCTTATCTATTTTATTAAAATGGTTTTTGGCAATAATCACATCAAGATTCATTTGTCAACGTGTTTGGAACCAACAAATATAATTCAAGTATGGTTTATCTACTTTATTTATTTTAAATATAATAATATTTATTTCAATTCTTATTTACCAATTAAATTCTTTATCTAAACTATCATCTTTCATTATTAATCTAAACTATCATCTTTCAAAATAATGAAACTTAAGTGAATGCACTACCTAAAAAAGCAATTAATTTTTTTTATATAGATTTACATTGCGCTTTTCAAAATATATATGTGTTTAATATATATATATATATTCTAAATGATTTTCCTTATATATCAAAAAAATATTATACTTAAATTGTAATAGAAACCCCAATGCCTTTAACAATAGCCCTGGTTTTGGAAGGATTTCCCCTTCAAGACTACGTTGTTGGTTAGAAACTCCTTGTTTCTTTGGCTACACATATGGAAAACATGGGAGAATGTTTTTTGCAGCAAGGTTTTTCTTGCCCTCAAGCTAAGGTCATTGCTCCGAAAGTCTTGATTTTTTTCATCTTTGTGAAGTTGGTGTATTGTCTTGAACTATTTTGATTTGGGATGGATAAATTAGTTTAATTTTCTATTTTGAGTTAATACAAATTAACTTAGGAAAAATATCAAATAAATTTTCATATTAACATTTTATACATGGTTTTAATTTAAATAATTTTGAATATATATGTTTTTAATTAAATATTTAAATTTGTTATTTATCTAAATTAAGTATTTATATTTATTTTTAACCTTTTGTTTTGTGAAATAAATTTTCAATTTTTAATTCATTTATGAGTAGTTTATAGGTGGGATTGGTAAGGATTTTAAACTTTTATGAAATATAACAACAATATCTTTATTTGATAATAAAAAATTAGGAAATAAAATTTACCTCCAACTAATATATTCCTTTTATTTCAACTTAATTAAAAAAATATTAAATTAAATTAAATTTTAATAGACTTTGAAATGATTATAGTTTTTGGGCAAATGATATTAATAAGTCATTGATATTTGCCATATAACAAAATCCATTATTAAATTACATGATTAAAGTAGAGAGTGAACTCCATAGTTCAAGAATTCATGTAACATGTCTTTTAAAATGGTATATATGTTTAACTCATATGTTACTTTGTTTTATAATTAATAATAATACTGATAATTTAGAATAAATATAAATTTAATTTAATTATTTTTTTAATTTTGACAATGTAGTATATGTATGATTGTCAAGCCAGGAGGTAACTCCTCAATGCAATTGTGTTCATTCATTAAGATTGCTCATGGTTATATACAATGAGGGAGAGACTCTTGGGCTTCACCTCCTAGTGTCTCTTAATTTTCCTATTCTCCATTATCCCAATCCCATGATTAGGTGTCAACAGTCTCCCCCTTAATCTGAAGAGATGTTGGTGAATCCAAGCACCGTTTTGAATCTTTCGAACTTTTCTCTTCCAAATGATTTGGTGAAGATGTCTGCAATATTCTCATTAGTGGAACATTGCCTTAGATGGATTGCCTTGGCCTCAACATCATGTCAAATCAGATGGTATTTTGTATTGATGTGTTTTGTTTGATCATGGAACTTTGGTTTCTTGGCCAACTTTATTGTAGAGGTGTTTTCAATCATGAGTGGAGTTGAAAGTACTTGTTTTACCTGCAAATATTCCAAATTTTTCCTAAACCACACAATTTCTTTTCTTGCCTCAGTTGTTGCCACCTATTCTACCTTTGTTGTGGAATCTACTGGAACTGATTGTTTGCATGATCTCCAAGAGATAGCTCCCAATCCAAGACTCATATCATAACATGAAGAAGATACCCTAGTTTCTTTGTCTCCATCGAATTCTGAATCAGAGTATCCAATCAACTAAAGTCGCCTGCCTATGTATACTTGAGTCCAAAGTCTTGGGTTCCCTTCAATTACTTTAGAACTCTTTTTGCAATAGATTGCTCATGGTTATATATAAGGAGGGAGAGACTCTTGGGTTTCACCTCCCAATGTCTCTTCATTTTCCTTTTCTCCATTATTTACTATTTACATTATTTACAAATGTTCACCAAATCCCAATGGTTAGGTGTCAACATTTACCCCCTTAATATGAAGGTGTTGGAAATTAACAACTAATTAATGTAAATTTGGGTAAAATTGTATTAGTTATTGACAAGTTAGTTTTATACCGAAACAACAGTTATATAACTGAGGAGGCTCATATAAAACTGATGAATTCTTGAATTATTGTAAATGGAGAATAGTTTATTGATTGAATAGAAATTCCAATCCCTTGCCCTGTGGATGTTTCCTTGACACCCTGTCAAGGTTTTACGATGTAAATCTTGAGTTTTTACTTGCGTGGTTGTATTCAGTTTCATTTTATTTCTTTTTTAGTAACCTCTTGTGACTACAATTGGTATCGGAGCAGTTGAGTTGAATTGGAGGTGAACGCTGGTGAAAGAACTGTTGGTTTGCGTCGAGGAGAGCAGGAAGGCAACACTAGTCTAGGAAGCCAGAGCCCATGCCCTCTACATGATGGCCAAGGAAGCCAAAACCCATGTCTCTGTGTGGACTGGTGAGGAGGCTCGTTTGCTGCCTGTTGCCATCCATCGAGGAAGCCAGAGCTGCTCTCTGCATTGATCACGTTGCTGGCCCTGTCCAGAACTGAAGCGAAGTGAGGAGCTGTTGCTGGCCCAGGGCCGTCGAGCAGAACTAGAGTGAGTAGGCTATTACGTGCTGCTGCGTAGGCTGTGTGTGTTTGCTGGCTAGTCCAGAGGCAATATTTCATCGAGGAGGCCTGTGTGTTACCATTGTTGGCCCTGTCCAGAATTGGAGTCAGCGTGTAAAACAGTTTGCAAGAAGGAAAATTTTGGTAAAAGCTGCATGAAAAATACCTATCAAAGAGGACCCTCTACCTGATCATCTTGGAAGGTTGGGTATTTTTTTGTTTGCAAAATTTGTTGAATAAATTCAGGGTTTGTTAAAGGGTTTCTTTAAATCAAAGAACAAAGATTTTTCTTTGCAGAAACTGAAATTAAACAAAAGGAATTTTCAAAAAGATGTTGTAGGTTTTCTAAGTCAATTTGAAAAAATAAAATTGGGAAAGAAAATTTTGAATTTTTTTTTTTTTTTTTTTGTGGGGGGGGGGGGGGAATTTGTGAAAATTTTTTCCAGAAATTGAAGTACGAAAAATTAAAAACTTGGAAATTCCTTTGTTGGAAGAAGACAATCAAAATAATTTTTTTTGAAAGAAACCCTAGGAGGAAAGAAATGGCCAAGATGACGAATGCAAATTTCAAGGTGGAGAAATTCACCGGCAAGAACAAATTTGATATTTGGAAAATGAAAGTTAGGGATTTGCTAGTGCAACAAGGGTTGCACAAAGCTTTGGATGGGGCAAATAAGAAACCTACTAGCATGAAAGATTTGGACTGGGAGGACTTGGATGCCCGAGCTCTCGGTACCATCAGGTTATGCCTAGCAGATGAAGTTCTCTTCAACATTGTTGAAGAGAGTACAACTTCAGGCTTATGCGAAAAACTGGAAAAACTATATATGACAAAGTCGTTAACCAATAGAATTTATTTGAAAAGACAATTGTACAGTCTTCGAATGAAGGAGGGTTCAAAATTTGCAGAGCATTTAAATGTTTTTAATACACTTATATGCCAATTATTAGATATGGAAGTTAAAATTCAGGAAGAAGAGAAAGCTATAACCTTGTTGTGTTCTCTGCCCAAGTCATGGGACCACTTCATAACTTTAATTAGTTTAAGCACTGTTGATTCTTTGAAATTTGAATCAGTTGTGGGAGCTCTCCTTTTTGAAGAAGTACGAAGGAAATCCAATACTGAAACAGCTGTACCAGAAGCCATGATAGTTACAGGATGGTCAAAGGAAAGAGGAGAAAAAACAAGGGGGTCTTGTAGATCTAAATCAAAGGGAAAGAAGTGTAAGGCAAAATTTTGGCACTGCAACAAAATTAGACACCTTAAGAAAGACTGTTGGAAACGAAAAGAGTCTGATAACCCGAAGAAGGAAGCAAATTAGGTTGATTCAGGTATGACAAACGAAGTTTTATCTGCTGAAGAATTATGCATGATAGATGAAAATTTACCTGTATGCAATGTCTCTCAAGGTTTTGAAAGTTTGCTGTTAGACTCTGGTGCTTCTCATTACATGTTTCCACACAGAAATTGGTTTACTTCATATGAAGATGTAAATGGGAGTTCTGTGTTTATGGGTAATAATGTATCATTTCAGACTATTGGTATGGGAAATATCAGGATTAAAATGTATGATAACACGGTTAGAACATTAACTAGTGTTAGACATGTAGCTGAATTGAAGAAAATTTTGATTTCTTTGGAAGTGTTGGATTCAGATGGTCATAAGTTTAAAGGTCAGAATGGAGTGCTGAAATTCTCTAAAGGTGCCCTAGTTGTTATGAAACCAGAAAAGGTTGGAAATATTTACAGACTCAAAGGAAGTACTCAGGTCAGTGAAGCATCGATTGTGTTAGAAAACGAAGAAGAAGGTACTCGCCTATGGCATCAGCAATTGGGTCACATGAGCGAGAAAGGTCTTCAAGTATTGATGAAACGTAAATCACTTCCTGATTTGAAATCTTTGAAGTTGGATTTTTGTAAACATTGTGTGTATGGAAAACAGTGTAAACAAAGATTTAAAACTGGAAATCATAATAGTAAAGATATTTTAGACTATATTCGTTCTGATCTGTGGGGACCATCTCCTGTTGTGTCATATGGAGGTGCTCTATATTTTTTAACATTTATTGATGATTTCTCCCATAAAGTTTGGGTCTTTATGCTGAAAAAGAAAGTTGACGTATTCAATATCTTTAAACAAATTAAAGAAATGGTAGAGAAAAGAACAAGGAAATCAAGTAAATGTTTAAGAACTGACAATGGTGGTGAATTTACTTCAATAGAATTTGAACAATACTCTAAGGATGAAGGAATTGTTAGACACAAAACTCCTGTTTATACTCCTCAGCAAAATGGTGTTGCTGAACATATGAATCACATTCTTATGGAAAGAGCCAGAAGTATGATCAACAATGCTAACCTGCAAAAGGAGCTATGCGCAGAAGCAGTATCCACTGCTTGTTATTTAGTTAACAAATCACCTTTTGTAGCAATTAAATTTAAAATTCCTGAAGAAGTTTGGTCAGGTTATTCTTGTGATTATTCACATTTAAGGATATTTGGTTGTGATGCTTATTCTCTTATTCCTAAAAATCAACGATGAAAATTAGATCCAAAATCGAAATGTTATGTCTTTGTTGGGTATGACTATGCAGTGAAAGGATACAGGTTGTGGGATCCTACATCACAGAAGATAGTCATTAGTAGAGATGTAACATTTGATGAATCTTCTTTTTTAAAATCAAATGTTGAAGAATTGAACAAGAACAGGTATCGCCAAATCAACAAATTCAGTTGGAGGCTAGACCTTTCAATGAAAGTCAAAAGGAAAAAGAGACTTCTGGAGAAAAATGTGTTGAAGATAGAAATGAAGTTGTTGAAGTTTATGAACCAGTTCAACAACCATAAGCTGTTGAAGTTTCCGAACCAGTTCAGCAACTAGTCACTCTAAGAAGGTCTACAAGGGAAAGAAAAATTCCCAAAAGGTATGAAGATTTTGCTTAATCTTTTGCTTTGATTACTGAAGATGGAGAACCTTCTTATTATCAGGAAGCAGTGGATGGTACAGATAGCGAAAAATGGAAAATGGCTATGGAAGAAGAAATGGATTCCTTAGCCAAGAACAATACCTAGGATCTTGTAGAACTTCCTGAAGGGAGAAGTGTTGTTGGATGCAAATGGATCTTCAAACTGAAATGGAAAGTTGATGGAAGTATCGAAAGGTATAAGGCGAGACTGGTAGCAAAAGGGTATTCTCAGGTTGAAGGTATCGAATTTCATGAGATTTTTTCACTAATTGTAAAAATTGTTTCTATTCATACTATGTTAGCACTAACTACATTACTTAACCTTGAGTTAGAACAGTTAGATGTTAAAACAACTTTTCTACATGGTGATTTGAATGAAGAGTTATATATGGAAAAACCAGAAGGTTTTGTACAAGGTCGCAGTAGAAGACTAGTTTGCAAGCTCAAGAAATAATTGTATTGTCTAAGGCAGTCTCCCAGACAATGGGGTATTCTTAGGTTGAAGGTATCGACTTTCGTGAGATTTTTTCACCAGTTGTAAAACTTGTTTCTATTCGTACTGTGTTGGCACTAACTACATTACTTAACCTTGAGTTAGAACAGTTAGATGTTAAAACAGATTTTCTACTTGGTGATTTGAATGAAGAGTTATATATGGAACAACCATAAGGTTTTGTACAAGGTCGCAGTAGAAGATTAGTTTGCAAGCTCAGGAAATCATTTTATGGTTTGAGGCAGTCTCCTAGACAATGGTATAAGAAGTTTGACTCCTTCATGGTGAGCTAGAACTTTATTAGAAGTGAATATGATCATTGTGTATACTTCGAGAGTTTCAATGGAATATTCATTATCTTAGCTTTGTATGTTGATGATATGCTTATTGCAAGCAAAAGCATGGAAGAGATCAACAGGTTAAAGGCTCAGCTCTCTAGGACGTTTGATATGAAGGATCTTGGAGCAACAAAACACATCTTGGGCATGGAGATACATAGAGACAGGAAAAATGGTAAGCTTTGGTTATCACAAAAAAAGTATGTGGAGAAAGTACTTGAAAATTTTTGTATGAACAATGTGAAACTTGTTAATGTTCCATTAGCTTCCCATTTTAAGCTTTCTTTGGTTTTGAGTCCTAGAACTGATGAAGAAAAGTGGTATGTGTCTCATGTACCATATGCAAATGTTGTAGGCAACTTAATGTATATGATGGTATTTACAAGACTTAACATTTCACATGCAGTTGGAGTTGTCAGCAGGTTCATGGCAAATCCAGGTGAAGAACATTGGTGAGCAGTGAAATGGGTGCTTCGATATCTAAAAGTGACCATTGCATCATCTTTAATGGTAGTGAAGGACCAGTCTGCGGATATGTAGATGTTGATTATGCAGGTGATTTGGACAAAAGAAGATCTACTACGAGTTATGTCTTTAGTCTTGCAAGTGGAGCAATTATTTGGATGTCAAAGCTTCAAGAAACAGTTGCATTGTCCACTATCGAAGCAGAATGTATAACTACTTCAAATGCCAGTAAAGAAGAAATCTGGTTAAAGGGTCTACTTGATGAGATTGGAAGGACGCAGGAGAAAGTGAATGTACTTTGTGACAGACAGAGTGTTATTCACTTGTTTACAAATCCTATTTATCACAGCAAACCAAGCACATTTATGTAAGGTATCATTTTCTGAGACATGTGATTGATGGCGGAAAAGTAGCTCTTCAAAAGATCCATACATGGGAGAATTGTGCAGACATATTCACAAAGCCAGTTTCATTAGATAAGTTGCGATGTTGTTTATCTTCTCTTGGATTGCAGAAGAGATGATGAATAGGCATGGTCAAGGGATTAGGAAAATTGTTGTCAAGGTGGAGTTTGTTGGAAATTGACAACTAATTAATGTAAATTTGGGTAAAATTGTATTAGTTATTGAAAAATTAGTTTTATACCGAAACAACTGTTATGTAACTGAGGAGGCTCATATAAAACTGATGAATTCTCGAACTATTGTAAATGGATAATCATTTATTGATTGAATAGAAATTCCAATCCCTTGCCCCATGGATGTTTCCTTGACACCTTGTCAGGGTTTTACCACATAAATCTTGAGTTTTTACTTGTGTGGTTGTATTCAGTTTCATTTTCTTTCTTGTTTAGTAACCTATTGTAACTACAAAAGGGATGTTTGTGAGTCTAAGCATCATTCTGAATCTTTCAAACTTTTCTCTTCCAAGCGCTTTGGTGAAGATGTCTGCAATCTGCTCATTAGTGGAACAATGGCATAGATGGATTGTCTTGGCCTCAACATGATGTCGAATCAGATGGTATTGTGTATTGATATGTTTTCTTCAATCATGGAAATTTGGGTCCTTGGCCCACTTTATTATAGAGGTGTTTTCAATCATGAGTGGAGTTGAAACTACTTGTTTTACTTGCAAATCTTCCAGAATTTTCCCGAGCCACACAATTTCTTTTGTTGCCTCAGTTACTGATCTCTAGGAGACAGCTCCCGATCCAAGACTCATAGCATAACCTAAAGTAGATACCCTAGTTTCTTTGTCTCCATCGAAGTCTGCATTAGAGTATCCAATAAAACTAAAGTCGCCCAGTTGTGGATACTTGAGTCCAAACTCTTGGGTTCCCTTCAAGTACTTTAGAACTCATTTTGTAGAAGGCCAATGTCCCTCACCAGGCTTTTGCATAAATCTGGAGATGATTCCAATAGCAATTGAAATGTCTGGTATGGTAGTAGTCAAGTAGTTGAGACTTCCTACAAGTTGTCTATACCTTGTTGCATCCTCAATATTCTTTTCCTTCAATGGATGTGAGCTTTAAGTTTTGTTCCATTGGAGTAGTCAAAGGATTGCACTCAGCCATGCCAAACGAATTTAACAAATCTCCAATGTACTTCTTTTGAGAGAGGAATGTATACTTTGGATGTTGAGTTACTTCAATACCAAGATAGTAGTGAACATAGCCCAAGTTGGTCATTTCAAACCTTTCGTCAATTCCTTGTTTATGGATGCAATGTAGCTCTCATTGTTCCCTCTCATCAAAAGATCATCTACATATACCACAAGATATACAACTGTTTTTCCAACCTTCTTGACAAACAAAGTTGCATCATCAAGATCATAATGTTTGAAGTTGATTTTCAAAAGATGCTCAGTTAACTTTTCATACCGGGCTCGTGGTGCTTGCTTGAAGCCATACAATGATTTCACAAGTTTCCATACTTTATGTTCATGTCCCTTCACAACAAATCCTTCAAGATGGGACATAAAAACATTTTCTTTCATATCTCCATTCAAGAGAGCAGTTTTTACTTCCATTTGATGGACTTTCCAACCATTCTGAGTTGCCAAGGTAAAGAGTGTCTGGATGGTATCCCATTTTTTTGTGGGGGAAAGTTTCCTCATAATCGACCCCTTCCTTTTGAGTAAAACCTTTTTCCACAAGCTTCACTTTGTGCTTGCCAAGTGAGTCATCCGCTTTATACTTGTTCTTGTAAACCCACTTGCAGCTAATTGGTTTTGTTCCCAATGGAGGTTCAACCAACTTCCAAGTTCCATTCTTTATCAAGGCATCATACTCCTTTTGCATTGCTTCTTTCCATTCATCATGAGAAGCGAATTCTTTGAAGGAAGTTGGTTCAAAATCTATAGACAAATTCAGTTCACAATCATAAGAAACATCCATATCAATAGGTGAAATATAATCATCTATATCACCTCTATTTTGTTTGGTTGAGTTTCTTTTTCCTATTTTTACAACCTCATTAGGATGAAAACTTTCAAGTGTCGTTGTTGGCCATTTTGGAGGACCTTTTTGAGATGGCCCAAGTTGCTCAATTGACTGAGTTGGGAATGAATCAAGATTGAGTCTCCCATTTATGTCAATCACATCACTCAAAGTATCATTATTGGTTGGAACTTCATGTGGGGGAGAGAGTGATTTAGAAGAAGATTCCACTGTTGGCCAGATAAATCGTTCTTGTGGACAAGACCGATCTCCCTAGTATCAAATGATATCTAGCAACAAGCAGCACAAGCAAATATACTTTTCTCTAAACATGTTTCAATTCATAAATGAAAACTAAGAGGTGTAATAAACCCTACCTCAGTCCAACGCTTGTTTGTGGCAGCTTTGTTCCAATAGCTTCAAGCAGTTCCCTTTTAATAACCTGCATACACAAACAAACACACATCAAAGAACACCTGCATAGATGATATAATAAAAAATGTTCATTATGAAGATCAAGGAGCTCATAAAATAAACCATTAGAGACAGTTCATTGAGAAAAACAAACTTGATTGTATTAACTTTATGAATAAAAGAACCTT
>APFE030634845.1:26240-67651 GCA_000404065.3 Pinus taeda | reverse complement strand
AGAGCTTAAAGAGGACTCCTATGTGTTTTTGTTGAAAATGACCAATTCTCCCTGGATACCCAATATTCTGCACAAAAATTGCAAACATTACTCATATTTATTTAAAAATTAATAAAAATGTACCAAAAGTGACATTTTGAAAGTGAAAATTAAATAAATTAAAATTTATTTATTCAAAAAATCTTATAAAAAGGGCTTTTACAGGCTCATTTTTACCATTTGGCATTGGAGTAAAAAGTAAGAGCTTTTGGTAAGAAAACATCCTGTGAAGATTGCGGAAAATATGACCGCTGGAATCAAGAACCGTCTTCTCCAGGTAATCCACATCGTCCCTGACTTGCATTTCATTCGTATGAAATTTTGTTTTAGGCTTTAAAATTTGATTTTTAGAAGGAAAATTGGGCAAAAAATCGTCCGCGGCAGTTGCGCAGGTGCGCCATGTGGCCCCCACGCACCCCGATTTTTCCGTGCATAGGGAAAAGTCAGAGGCCCCCACCTGTTCTTAAGGATAAGTGCGCAACTACACACTGTCTCTAAAAGAATGAGTGTGAACCCTGCGGAACACGGATTTAAAACCCTAATTTCTTCATTTTTGCCCCACAGCTTTCGAATTGAGATGTTCTAAACCACGTATTTTGCAATGTAGGTATACAAGATGCTTGTTTGGCGGGAAAGAGAGCACAAGGATGTGGACCAAGGCGCACTACTCCATCCACCTTCATTAGAGGCATTGAGAGCATGCGAATTGTTTAAATTCTGGGCCATACCCAGCATGAGGGCATAGGTAGACTTTCTGCAATGGCTGGTAGACAAGTGGAGCATTCACGACCAGTGCTTCATTATTGGTGGCAACCGGCTCGAAATCGAGCCAGAAGACATATACTTCTTGACTAGCTTGCCCAAGAGAGGTGAGGGATTATCTCTGTTCGGATCTAGGCCAGGTGGCCAATCTGTCACTAGTCTCCGACTAGAGTTTTGCAATGTCCAAACTGCAGACAAACGGATAGGTGTTAAAACAATCTCTCGTCCTGAACTAAATGTGATCGCATTTACTGTCACCAGACTGTGTGGGAGCGTAGCATTGCATCTAGCTACCAGTTCCCAAATGTGCATGGCAGTAGACTGCTTCCGAGGCACCATCTTCAACTGGTGCAATGTTGTATTGGCCAATGTGAAGGGCCAATTGACTAGGGCAAAGAATGGACAACTAAAGAAATTTGGATATGGTTACTTAGTTGTGAGCTTTGCCCTAGAGAGGGTACCTATGTTGTTTCCACAATAACTTATCGTTGAGGCTGGACTTCCCCAAGATCTTAGGGTTATGCACTGGGTTGTAGTCATGGCCCGTCATCCTGAGGAGGGCATTGAGGTTGTTCGATTCTCACCCGAGTATTTTCATTGGTTAGAGAACCAACTCTTTGTGATTCAAGATTTTCCATATGCTGGGATGGATTATCGTGGTGATCGTAACATGGCTCTTCCACTAGGAAAGCAATGGGATGATAGAGGTAAAAATCATTTTCAACATTTTCGAGATTTTTTAATTAATTTTTTTTTAAATCATCCCAAAACTAATAGTGAAAAGTTTTTAAATACAGATGTGGGCCCATGGCGACTAGCCGCTCTCCAGCCTTATGATCGAAGACAGCCAGCTGCCATAGCACCGGCCCCATAGGACCAATCAGCAGAGACCTTAGCCGAATTGGAGGGTCATCTAGAGCTCTTGACAGCAAATTTTCCAGAGACCAGCATAGATGACATTCCTCTTAGGCTACAGCGCTATGTGATTGGGGTCCCAGGATCTTTTAGGAGGTTCCTTTGTAGGGCGGCCCGAGCAGTGGTGTCTTATCGTGATCATCACCAGTGATAGGATGATTGCCTTGTAGACTCATTTTTGGACTTTTTATGCTATCATTTTTGCCGATCATAAGGTGTTTTCCAACCTATGATTGAAGACGATGTATATTTTGACATACTTCTATGCTATGCTATATTACTATTATTGGTTATATTGCAAAACATGTTGTGGGATGTTTTTAAATTTACTGTTTGATTTAATGAAAATGTCTATTTAACATTCGAGAAGCAACTGCATCTGTTAATGTATTTAAATATCTTGGAATGTGTTGATATTTGATGTAATCAAATTCTCTTTCCAAGAGACGGACTCTCAAAAATAATCGCAATAACACTGGATTTCTAATGGCATAAACTCTATTAAGCTGTAATACAACGATTTCTGAATCTAACCTAACAATCAAACTCTAAATTCCAAATGAAATGGATTCGGATAATAACTCAATCACTACATTGTATTCTGCAATATTGTTCGTTGTTTGACCGAGGCTTACCCCATGCATAGATACTAACTCGTCAGAGGGCGAATAGATAACCCAAGCTACAGAAGAGATGTTCCATGTACTACGACAAGCGCCATCAACAAAACCGATGTATGTTTGGAGAGGCATCGACATCTGCAATATCAAGAGTAAAATCAAGATAAGCAAGAATAATGATGAAAAACACTCTCTAAAGTAAAACACACGTTCCTAATCTAAAAATATACCAAACTTAGAAAGAAACTAGTCTAAAAATCTCCACACTAATCTTTTAAGCATAATATCGCTTTAGATAAAGCCCATTCCTAGGTTCACCTAAAGAGACATGGTCAAAATCTTCTAATTCATAGGCCCCTTTTGCCATCTTTCGCTTAACAATATACGGACCATGCCACATGGGTACAAATTTGCTAGCCCCTACCTTATCGTTTGCTTGATCATAAAGTAAGACTAGGTTTTTTTCCGAAAATTTGCGGGGTTTAACATTCCGATCATACTGAGCTTTAATTCTTTTGGCATGAGTTTCGATAGATAATGCAGCATCACATCGATTCTCATCTAATTGAGCTAAGTATAATAAACTTTTTTCCTCTTCGGAAGTGGCTGGTAATAATTGTACGTCAATTTGTAATGACAGGATTTCGCATTCAATGGGTAGTACTGCCTCTAAATCATAAACCAGTTGAAAGGGAGTAAAACCTGTTGATGTTTTGACTGAGGTTCGGTATGCCCAAAGCGCTGAAAATAACATGTTATGCCAATTCAACCTATGAATCCCAATGATTCATTGGATCATAGTGACTAGAACTTTGTTGATTGTTTCAACCAAACCATTTGCCTGTGGGTAATATGGAGTGGAATTATCGTGACGCAGGCCAAGCTGATCTGTAAGTTCAGTCATCAAAATGTTTCGAAAATGACTCCCATGGTCAGTGATAATCACTTGAGGAACACCAAACCTAGTAATTATTTGATTGAAAATGAAAATCACAATAGTTTTGCCATCTGCTGAAAATGTAGGCATCGCCTCGGCCCACTTGGTAAAATAATCTACTGCAAGGATGATGTACACATGCCCCCTGGCCGAGTGAGGGTTACATGTTATAAAATTGATACCCCATTTTGCAAATGGATCAACAGAAATTATAGGGTGGAGAGGAGTAGGAGGAGCGTGCATCTTACGATCAAAAATTTAGCAATTGTATCATTTCCGGACTGCAGCGATACAATCTTTAAATAAGGACGGCCAGAAATAACTAGCGTGCAATATCTTTTGGGTTGTGGCATACCCAGACATATGACTACCACACGCTCCAAAGTAACAGTCATTTAGAACCTTTTCGGCCTCTTCGTGAGTTAGACAACGTCGGAAAACAGAATCTGCCCCACGATGATAAAGAGTATCTCCAATAATAGTGTAAGGTTGGGATTGGAATCGTATTTTCCTACGATGAGATCGTGAAAGGTCTGGCCGAAAATATTGGGTTTCAAGATAAACAATGATATCTCCATACCATGGATCAACAGTGTTGATTAGGAACAAGGATTCATCCGCAATGGGTTCTTCCACCACATGTTCGGTATCAGCACGAGGGAAGTCACACATCAATTCCGCAAAAACCAAAGACTTCTTGGACTTGGCCTTTTCAAATTCCAAGTCAAATTCCTGCACGATGACAATCCATTTGGAATACTTGCCCCCTAGCAATTGTTTAGTTAAAATGTATTGCATAGGGTTACAGTCAGAAATAATGGCGGTTTTACGGAGTAAAATGTAATGACGAAATATTTGAACAGCTTGTACTGCTGCCAAGGCCAGTTTCTCCACATGTGAATATTTTAACTCAGTCGGAGTTAGAGTCTGACTAAGATAATAGATCACATGTTCACTCTCGAATTCATCCTGTTGAACTAAGACCATCGTAATGGTGCAATGGGAAGCGACGAGGTACAAGAAGTAATCCTGGTTGTAGTTGGGATGATGCAATAACGACGCATGGGTCAATGCGTGTTTAAGGGCATCGAAAGATTTGTCAGCTATCTCATCCCAAAAGAATGGAGTGTTTTGTTTCAAAAACCTGGTGAAACCTTTTGTAATCTCAGCGTAGTTAGGAATGAAATGACGTAAAAAGTTTGCTTTCCCTTGCAAACTTTGGAGTAGGCGAAGAGTCGAAGGAGGTGGTAATTTAACGATGGCTTTGACCTTCAAAGGATTGACACGAATGTCGGCTTTGAATACAACAAATACCAATAAACGACCTGTTTATATACAGAAAACACATTTGTGGGGATTCACCCTAATCCAATAATGCCTACATCTCCTAAATAATTGCTCGTAAATGACTGAGATGGTCGGCTCGATGTAAAGAATGAGCAGGTAAATCATCGAGATAATTTGCACAATGTGCTTGATGTCATGAAACGCATAAGACATAGCCCTTTAAAAATTTGCATTGGCATTCTTCAATCCAAAAGGTAACTTGCAATAAGAAAAGGTCCCCCATGGACAAATGAATGTCGTTTTTGGTTGATCGACAGGTAGAATGTTAATTTGATTGTAACCGGAAAAGCCATCCATAAAGGTCAAAATTTCATTGTCGGCACAATCATCGATAATTTGATCGATATAGGGTGTTGGATAATTGTCCTTGGGACAAGCACGATTAATATCCCTTTAGTCAATACATATTCTTATTGCCCCTTGCTTTTTAGTAACCGGAACAATATTCGATACCCAATCTATTAAAGGAATTGGATAAATGAAACCTGCTTCAAGTAATTTCTCAACTTCTAATTTGATGGCAACAACTTTTCGTGGGTGTATCTAACGCAAACGTTCCCGGACAGGTTTAGCATCCGGGTAAGTTTTGATCTCATGCACAACAATTGAAGGATCAATTCCTAGCATTTCCTCATAGGACCAGGCAAACACGTCATGAAATTCTTGAAATAGGGCTTTATATGTTTTGATTTCAGTGTCCATACAAGAAGCACCTATGTGAATGTTTTCAACAATCCCAGGTTTGACTGAAATGTCGATAGGAACCGTTCGAGAAATATTTGCTAAATTTTGTTTAGAATCAGGATGTTTCAATGGATTCTACAGTTCTTTGACATATTCAGCATTAAAAATAGATGACAAATCATTCTCAAAATGATAAATCTCAGGTAAAAACAAAGATCGATGATGAAGATCTTCCCATGGTAACTCATCAAAAGACAAAAATTCCCGAATTTGCTCATCGGTGTAAACAGTTTCAAAAAAGGTTGTTGAATCTGAGGTTGAGATTGAAAGTGATTCTCCATGGATCACATTCACTAGATCAAGATGGGTTGAAATTGAGTTGGAAAATGACTGTATAGCCTGATAAGCAACTTCAAAGGGACTCAAAGGCATGGCATCGCCAAAAGAGTCCACCTTGGAATCGGATGGAACGAACCAAGGATCGTCAAGAACAATGGATTCGGACGAAATCATATGAATAGTCGCTAAAGGAGACGGTATGTTGGGAGGAGGAAATAAAAAGTTCCGAGTAAACCAAAATCTTTAACTAATCCTACCCCAACATCCTTATAAGGGATAGCGGTTTTACCAACATGTTCAATACTCTCAGCAGAGGATGGGTCGGATGAAAAGTAAGTTAACTGACCTATTATAACAATCTTTCCATTATGTGGAAACTTAATAAGCCGAAATACCGATGAAACAACAATAGTCATGGCATAAGACCAGCTACGACCCAAAAGAAGGTTGTAATCCAGAGGGGAATCAACCACCTCCACATCTAGATTAACAATTTTTCCTTCAACCCCTATAAGTAAGTCCTGCAAAATGCCATAAGGATGAAACCCTCGGCCATCAAAGGCCTTCAAAATCGTCGGGGATTGATTAATTGTAGGAGAACCAAGGGCTTTCCAACATTGTATCGACATAATACATGTTGAAGCTCCCTCATCAATCACAGTCCTAAAGTAAGGTTTGCTTTTGACTAACACTGGGATCAGAAAGCCATTTGATGAGGTAAACGAGGTGTATTATTTTCTAAATCGAAGACTATGAGGCTTGAGTCCTTAAGATCAGCAGCTCCTATAGTCGATAATAGCAATTTACGTTGTGCTGGACAAGATTGCAGCACCTCCAAAGCCGACATTGTTGAAGGTGAAACAAATAAATCTTCAACAATGTTATAGTTCTGCGCAGCTCTCGCATGTGGATTGAATGATGACTTTCGAAGTATACCTTTAGTAGGTGGTTTGATGACTAAGTCTAGATTAGGTTTCTCGATCTGTAGCGGATCAGAACCAGACAGAGCTGAGGTTGATGGGTTGGAATTAGAAGATTCTGCTTCCTTACCACCAATAGGACTCTTACTTCCATAATCTTGCGATCGTATCACAATCCTAACATGGGACATCATCATTATGGGCTCTTCCGAGGCACTAGAGGAAGAACCTATCATCTTACTGTCTTGACTCGGAAAAGGATCCTTCAAAACAGCAGGTGTTTGAGAACCTTTGATGATTTTCACAACCTCAGCACGATGTGGACAATCTCTTGTAAAATACTCCTCATCACAGATGATACAAGGATAGCGAGGTTTACATTTCTCGTCAGTAGATTCAGGTTGATTTGATTTCTCTTTCGAGTTTTGCTTATTCTTCTTCTTGCCTTTCTTCTTACCACCAGATTTTGATTTGGTCGTAGATGATTCTACGACATGGACATCGGTAGAAATTTCAGTTGAAGACTCTCCCTTCGGGGAATCTGGTAAAGTTATAATAGGAGAAGAATTCTTGGAGGATTTCTTCTTACTTTTGGTATTAACAGTACCAATCATACCGTCAGCAGCATGAGACCCTGAGGGAGGGTGCAGTTATTTGATTTTGCTTTGGAAGGTCGGGGATTTTCTCATGTAAAGTACCTGACTACGTATAAACTAAGTCAAGGTACTGAGCTTGAGCAATTACTTGCTCTTCGGTAACTACTCCTGCCTTGGCTACATCTTCAGTTATTTTAAGTAATAACGATTTTACAAACCATTCTGCCAAAATTTGGTCCGGGATAAAAACTTTCCCTAAACGACGTCGACATCTACATTCATGAATGTGGTCTGAAATATATGTGGACTTCAACTATTTTAATGAAGTTAATAATTCTGTTCCATTTTCATATCGGACTGGCAACTGAAAATGAGTAAGGAAGGAAGTGGCTAACTGACTAAAATTGTAAAAAGAGCCTCGTGGTAACTCAATGTACCACTTGGCTGCAAGGCCAATCAAAGTGTGTTGAAAAAGACGAAGACGAATTGAATCATCTATAATGGAATTCAATGCACACCAGAGATAGTAAGTCATCACATGATTTGACGGATCTTCTCCTGACTTCCCCTCAAACTTTGGTATATCACTGGGCAACTATTTCGACATTGGTGGCCAAAACGAAAGATAATTAATGGGATTGTTTGTAAGGCACGACAAGTCAAGTAAATCCAAAGTTTCTATAAATGGTAACTGATGGTTCGGATCCCAAAAACTTGGGGTCATAAGACCAACCCCAGGAGGAGGATATCCAGGATAACTTGGAATTGGATTGGCATTTGGGATATTATATCCTCTTGGAAAACTAGGATTAACCGGACCATACTGGGGTTGTTGAGGTTGTTGATAAGTATACCCAGGGTATGGTTGATACTGATAATCCAGGCTCTGCACAGCAGGACTGAATTGGTACTGTCCCTAGTACGGTTGATAAGTAAATTGAGGTTGACTTATGACAACCATACTAGGCCCAGGTTGTCCTACAGGCATTGAAACCGAAGTCTGGATTTTCGGTCCGGACTGAGGTAAAGAGGCCTGAGGAGTTGAGACAGGAATAATAGAAAATGGAGCTGCTGATACTCCAGAAATAGGTGGGGTGGATTGAACAGAGGTCGCAGTAGTTGCAGCAGACGTTTGGGGCGGAGTTCGAGGTGAATTAGGCCCAGGCTGATGAAATACCCCAAGTGTAGAAGTTTGAGTAGTAGGCTAGACAGGTTGCTAGGGTGAACCAGAAACCAAAGGTTGTCCAGATTGAGATGACGACTGCACACTGGGTTGCTAAGTCTGTTGTTCCCACACCACGTTCATTCTGGGGTATGGACCCATAACAAGTTGAGCATATTGAGGACCAAAACCAGGTTGAGTGTAAGGTTGATAATTATACGGTACATTTCCCATTCCTTGAACAAATGATTGACCTGAAGGTGGTTGGAAACCTTGAGGTTGGTACTGACCTTGCGGTAGGTACCGACCTTGAGGTTGGTACTGACCTTGAGGCACATATTGAAACTGAGTTTGACCTTGAGGTACATATGGGTACTGGGGTTGACCTTGAGGAAAATATTGTCCTGTAGGGATGTACTGTCCTTGAGGTTGCCCCCAAGTGGTAATGGAATACCTTGAGGTTGCCCCCTAGGTGGTATTTGAGTACCTTCCGGCTACCCCCCAAGTGGTATTGAACTACCTTGAGGTTGTGGGTTAGGAGTAGTACCAGACACCATAAGAATCTCTTCGACGCTTAACTGTTTAGTTCCGCTATTACCAGGAGATACTACATATTCGATGGGTTGAGGAGATGCTCCTGAAAATGTACCAGATAAAGACTGATACCCAGGAGGAACAGAAGGACTGCCATGTAAAAATGTTTCTGGTGTCTGAGAAAACAAGGATGACTGCCTCGACATATTCAAAGGAGTATAATAACCTTTGGGTGTTGGATGGAAAGGAAATCGAGGTGGTGAAGGCGTGAGACCTGGATTTTCTAAAAATTTGGTCAACGAAATATACCAAGCATCACCTCTAATGGGACTGTAGAAAATGGATTCACGCTCCCTAATTTCGATAGCTGGTTGATTTTCGGGGATGTTTATACCTTCATCTGGACTTACAAGCTCTTCTATGGAAATGAGTCCAGAAGGAAGATTCTGGGTAATGATATTTTCTATCCTAGGTGAACCAGGACCACTAGAAACGGGAGAGGAAAATCCTGAAGATGGAGTAGCAGCAGGTTCAGTTTCAAGTTCAGAGATTTCAGGTTCTTCGGCTAATGAACTAGTAGGAGTAATACTACCAATAACTTTGGAAAATGAAATTGGTTCAGAAATATGTTATGTTGCTTGAACTAGATAACCAGGATGTATGCTTAACGAAGACTATCCAACCTCCGGTGACCCAACTCTACTTTCACTAGGTGTGACAAGAGCTCACAGCCCTTCCAGTTGACTTGGTGTAAATTCGGGAGGCTGCCCTCGAAGTCGACAGGATTGTCTCGGTAATTCAGCCACGATTAATTATTTAATTACTTCACATGAAAACAAAGAAAATCTCAAGAAACCCACCTAAAGTCTCTAAAGAACCAAACAATTTGAAGCACATGCCTAATAAATCTAGGAGATCAAGCCACACACAAACAGTATCTTTCCGGATTGAAAACACTAGTTGGTGATGAAATCCAACGTCGCAGAATTCAATATAGAAATGGCGGTTGGAACAGTTACTTAGACAACCTACTTAATGAAACAGACTGGCACAAGTTTCTCCACTATAACCGTCTCAAGTGAAGATAACCCCCCAGAGAATCCAAGTGAGTCTAGTCGACATCTGCTCCAGGGACAGTGGGATCTTCCCTCCACCATCACCTAGGAAAGAATCCTATAGATTATGGCCACTAAGGTTGCCAATGAAAATGAATATACCTGGGGGAACAGTCTATGATCCGATACGCATGCAAGGGCAGAGTAACAAGCTCAATCCCCTTGAAGGCTCCTTGATATAATCCAAGGTTTACCAACAAGTGACCCCAGGCTCCTCGACAATGGTCAATCCGAGGTTTACCGTTTTTAATACATGAATATCTTCTATCGTTCCCAATGAGGAAGGATTGATTCCCACACTGGTTGAGATATGATCTTGTGCTTCTCCTTTAAGAGGAGCTTTCCCAGAGCATAGATGTAACAATTGGAATTTCTCCCTACTGCAAGATCGACTACTTGTTTGTTTAAACTATCTTGGAGAGTTAATTACTTCCTACTCCAAGAGACTAGCCTAAGCTATGTTGGTGAAAAGAGCCCTAGAAAATAAAAATATTGCTAGATGGATTTTAATTAAGCGTTAGTTTTATTGGTTCTTTCTTAAGTCAATGGGTGCGAAGATGAAAATTTATGGTGTGAAGACTCGACTCCAAAACACTAAAAAATGCACCTAAGATGATAAACAATCCCTTTTCTTTTCAATGAATTTCTAGCTAAGGAAGAGTTGAACATGCAATGCTTTGAAAATCAAATCTTTCTCTTAACATACAACTGAAAAGAAAAACTTTTTGTCTTTTTCAAAGAACTTCAAAAACGAGACTACTAATCATGCTCATGGAAAATCCCTTTTCTTTTCAACAATCAAAAACTACAAAAACAAACAATTCTTTCAAGAGAGCTTTTAAGATTTCTGAAAAACTCTAAAGACTATTGAAAACAAATTTTTCAACAAGCTTCTATAATTTCTATGAAACACTCAAAACTATAATCTAATCTTGAGATCTAACAAAATGGATTGAAAAGAAACTTGAAATGTTTTTGAGGATGCTTAACTTAGTTTTTCAACTAACTAAGGATCAATTTGTTCAAATCAACAAACTAATCAAAAACACCCAATTATGTTTTAATAAAAAATGAAATTCGAAACTTTCAATCAAGTTTAATCAAAGTTTTGCAAAAGAGAAAAATGGGATCTAGCTCTCTTCAAGGATAGATTTCATAAACTAGTCAAACTCAATAAGAAGACCAGAGATACCAGGGTGATCTAAGGCTCTAAGGCTTCTGATCCCTAAGCTATTACGAAGACCAAGCAAAAAACCAATCCAACAGGCAAAACTTCTAGAAACTCACTTTGAACGAGAATGCCAATGAAAACTAATTCACAAGGAACTTTTGTCAAGACAAGTGTAGATCTGGGCATAAACTAACAGCTATGGAGAAAAACTAAACCTAACTCGGGGGAAGGATCTTAGGTTTTTCAAACTTTTGACAGGGTCCGCAGGCTCTTTGTAGAACTAGGTGCGGTACCGCTCTGTGTTATATTGTAACAGTGCGGATAGGTCTGCACTGTACCTAATGCAGAAGGTGCGGTCCTCTTCCAAAAATCCAAAAAATAAAAATCAAACCAGGTTCTAACAAGTACCCAATCCCACACACATCAAGGCAAAATCAGAAACCAAAACTCAACTTTCTCAAGTCAAAGAAAAGACAAATTAAAAACCAAAGCCGCATCCCTAGTGGAGTCGCCAATTTGTTGGCCGGATAAATCATTCTTGTGGACAAGACCGATCTCCCTAGTATCAAATGATATCTAGCAACAAGCAGCACAAGCAAATCTACTTTTCTCTAAACATGTTTCAATTCATAAATGAAAACTAAGAGGTGTAATAGACCTACCTCGGTCCAACGCTTGTTTGTGGCAGCTTTGTTCCAACAGCTTCAAGCAGTTCCCTTTTAATAACCTGCATACACAAAAAAACACACATCAAAGAACACCTGCATAGATGATATAATAAACATGTTCATTATGAAGATCAAGGATCTCATAAAATAAACAATTAGAGACAGTTCTGAGAAAAGCAAACTTGATTATATTAACTTTATGAATAAAAGAACCTTACAACCTTTGCCTTGATGTTGCACAAGCTCTTTCCAGGGTCCAGTAGGAATCTCCTCTACTTTGATAAGCCTCACTCACTTCCCAAATGAAATGAAAGGTATGTGATCTCTCCTCTCACAAGTTCAAAAAGGAAGTCTAATTTCCAGCATCATTTACCCTCAAGAATCTTCAGCTTTCAACCTCCCCTACAACTAGCCCAATGCCTGAATTTATAGTGCAAATGGAGGAAGTTGCAGGTCCACCATTGAAGGGATAAGTTCCTCCTTCAATGGGATAAGCACCTCATATCATGGAGTTAGATCCCTTAGTTATGGAATGAATGAACCAAGGTGAAGCGAACTTGCCAGCGTAATATTCCTTCTAGAAGCGTCTAGAAGTGACCCAAGGTGAGTTTTTAAGAGGGAACTCATGCCTTTTTAACTTTTACAGGGGTTTGCACCCATCACTTAACAAAAAGAGCGGTCAGGTTCGCAGGGGACATGACCATTGGGTGCGGCACCGCAGGCAATGCTAGGAGAAAGTGTGAAACCAAGATTTGAGATATTTTTAAGGTATTTCTTCCATTTTCAAGTCTTGATATGAAGAGCTGAGGCTTAAGACTTGCAAAGGAGGTATGTATGAGTGGTGATGGACTCACACAAGCTGTAGAAAGTCATGGTGACAATTTTTTGTGTAACACACAGATTGATCCAATATAGGAATCCCCTCTTCAAGATGTGGAATCTGATTATCAAATTCTTGGAACAATTTTGCATGTCTGAATCTATCCAAGCGATCAAGCTGCCACTCAACAACACTGTCAACTTTGGAAGATTCAAGAAATATCACATCTCTAGATACAACAAACTTCTTATTAACTTCATCATAGAGACATTATGCTTTGGAGATATTTGAATACCCCAAGAAGATACACTTATGACTCTTTGCACCAAGTTTGTTTCTTTGTGCCTTTGGTATCAAGGCATAACAGGTGGAACCAAAGACCATGAGATGCTTTACTAAAGGAATGTGGCCATACCACATTTTGTAAAGAGTCTTGTTTCTAATAGCATTAGATGGACATTTATTCTTTACATACACAGTACATAGAACCACATCAGCCCAAAACATCAATTTTACATTCTTGAAAAACATCATAGAATGTACCATATTTAAGGTTTTCCCATTCATTCTTCCAGCTAATCCATTATGTTAGGGATTATAAGGCACAATTGTTTGATGTTTGATCTCATGCTGGCGAAGATAGTTTTCAAATTCATTTAAAGTGTATTATTTTCCATTATTAGTGTGAATAGAGCCAATATGAGATTGTGCATCATTTTAAATCCATGAATGAAAGTTGTTGAATGCTTGAAAAGCATTAGATTTGTTCTTCAATGGATAAACCGAACACATTCTGGTGTAGTCATCAATAAATGCCATCATATATTTATTTCCATTTGCAGAAGGAACAAGCATTGGACCACATAAATTTGAATGAATGAGTTGAAGTTTTCTATGTGCTCTAGAATGTGAATCATGAAAAGATTGTTTGCTATGCTTTGCTAGAATACAAGCATCACCTTGCTTAAGTTTCCTAGGAATTGTAGGCAAACCAGTAACACCATTTTTCTTCAACAAGTGAAGGTTGTCATAGTTCAAGTGTATAAATCTAGCATGCCATAAAAGAATTGATGGAAATGTACCTTCATCATAATGATAATTGTATGAGAAATTTTGTGCACGAGCAAAGGTACCTTGCAGCTTCAAAAGTCTTTCTTATTCTATCCTTGTCATGACAAGTGAGTGATCTGATGTTTTTCTAACCTCAACCTTTCCATAAAACATATAAATGGAGTTTCCTTGCTGGTGGATGTGGACCAAGGGAAGCAAGTTTCTCCTCAGTTTTGGGAGATACAAAAAATCATGCAGAAGAAATTCTGGAAGACCAAGAAATTTGAGCTTGAGTGTGCCAAGCCATGATGGCTTGAGTTTTGATTTGTCTAGAAAGTATACTGCTCCATCAACATTATCAGTAAATTCTTCAAAAAAATCTCTTCTAAAAGTCATGTGGCAAGTTGCTCTTGAATCAAGCAACTAATCATTTTTCCAAAAAGAAAGTGACGCATTAAACAAGTCTTCATTTACTCCAATATTACAATGTGCCACAACATAGTGAGTGGATTCAAGTGCTTTACCTTTCTCTTTGTCATTGGTTTTACCTTTGGCTTGATTTCTTTCTTGCTCAATTTTGTCCCAAGGCAACTTGCATGTGGAAGCATCATGTGATCCATCTCTATTGCAACGTATGCAATGAAGATCAGAGTTTTCTCCTTGAGAGTGTCTGTCCCCCCTACCTTCGAAATTTCTTCTTCCTCTTCCTCTTCGACCACTTCTTCATCTAGAAGAATCTTGAGCATGATCCTTCTCTCTCTCAACAAACATTTTCACAAGGGAGTCAATGGTAATCTCTTTGAAGTTTCCATTTGCTTGCAACGACTCAAGATAATTTGAATAAGTGGGATAAAGTGCATTGATAAAATCTAT
Source organism: Pinus taeda (assembly GCA_000404065.3). Lineage (NCBI taxonomy): Eukaryota > Viridiplantae > Streptophyta > Pinopsida > Pinales > Pinaceae > Pinus > Pinus taeda. Next base: position 53,099 of record APFE030634845.1, on the reverse strand, counting down.
AAGAGGAATGTCTAGTTCAAAATTAGTGACTTTTATATCATGCATAATAGGTCTTACTTTTGATGCCAAAGCAAGAGGATCATAATTTTTAAATTCAAGAATTAACAATTTAATCATCAATTGGACAACTTCAAATTCAGAGTGTGAGCCAGAGAGTTCCTTCAACTTTTGTAAGGCTTCAAAAGAATTTGAAAATGGTGAAATATGGTGACTCACCTCTTCATTCATAGATGTTGTAGTAATTGCACAGGCATTGCTATTATTGTTTTCCCAAATGGCGAATTCTTTATCTAAGGTGGGCTTTGCAAGTTCATTATCTCCTTCTCCTACACAAACTCCTTTCCATAGCTCACTGAAAATGATAGTGTGTTTTATCTTCCACAAACATTCTGGATAGTTTTGTTTCCCAAAGAGAACTACTCCAACTATAGAGATCAATGAATGCATTTAAAAAATGTATACTGCAAAAAAATTGTGCTTTTGGTGGCAAAAAATGCAGTTCTGGTGGCTAGAATGCAAAAAAAATGCAATCTGATATTGATGGGATAGAGGTAATATTTGGGTAGTGGTTACTTGGGGAAGGTTAATATGGGGAGGGTATTATATGGGAAAGGTTGATGTGGGTATTAACCTATATGGGGAGGGCCAATGGTATACCAACGAGGTATTAACTGTAGATGTTAACTGAAGGCCGAGGCTTATGGAGGTATTAACTGTGTAGACCAAGGCGTATGGACCGGGGGGTGCTACCAGAGAGGTGTGAAGGAATATGTGGAGAGTGGATGGAGAGGTCGAAAAAAACAGCGACTGTGGTAATGTAGGTTGATAGTAATGCAGAAAGGAAGGTTCTGTGAGCAAAGTGACCATGGTAATAACACAATGGAGGCAACGTTCAAGTTGTTCCATGTAATAGAATTTAGAAGACACAAACCATGATTGGTTTTCCATAAAAGAAATCTTATTTTCTTCTCAAATTCAGAGTATTTCTAATCGTTAAGCTCTCTCAGCTCACAAATTCAAATTGAAAAGAAAAATCGAGCGTTTACAACTAAATCCTTCCAAATTCATCTCGGCACTTAATACTTCAAAATACACATAAAATACCTTAATCTTCACATCTTTCTACAGCACTCCCACCAAGCAACATTCATCGTGGCAAGCTGTGTTTAAGCAGTGTTCATTTTGACCATATAATGCTTGGTCATTTGCAGGCACGGGGTGTGGATGTCAATTGAGTGGTCGATGGATAAGGATGGCTCGAATCTGGTCATTATTCACCAATCCAAATGGAAACTGAGTCCACAGCAAAGGATGGAAGACGAGTTACAATGCATAAAATTTGGGATAGAATATGGCATAAAAATACGTGGAGGCAGAAAACTGAACAAGTGTTACAATGCAGAAAACTAATTATGGGAGCTGGCTCTGATACCATGTCAGGCCAGGAGGTAACTCAGGAGGTAACTACTCAATGCAAATTGTGTTTATTCATCAATATTTATCATGGTTATATACAAGGAGGGAAATACTCTTGGGCTTCACCTCCCAGTGTCTCTTCATTTTTCTATTCTCCATTATTTATTATTTATAAATGTTCACCCAATCCTAATGATTAGGTGTCAACAATGATGAAGTAATCTCTATTAAGAATTGATCTGAATGAGATTGTTATTTTTTATTATTTAAAATACATTTTTAAATTTATAAATAAATTTAGAGTTATTAAAAACTTCCAAATATTCTATTCATATAAAACAACTCAAATCTACCATTTAACTATTTTTTTAATCCAATTTCAAACAAAATTCATCAAAACGTACATTTAAGAAAATTTCTAAAATATATAAAAAAAATTAAACTCCATTGTTAAGCTATATATATTTATGGTCAAACTTCATTTCTTGTACTATTTTATTTTATTATGAAGTAACAACATTGTTAAAAATATAATAACCCTGCAATGATTGAGACAATATTTTCCATTTTATTTTATAATTTTAGAGTAACAAAATTCTTCATGTATTTGAGGGAAAAAATCACAATCTTTCTAAGATTAAAAAAGATTGAAGATATATCACACCACGTAGAGCATTCAATGGAAGAAACAGTTTCTGTAAATCATGTCCATAATTCCAATTTCAATTTTTTTCCTTTTTTTTGTATCCTAGAGGAACCTATTAGCTTGAGTACTCAATGCAAGCAAGAGTTTCTGTAAATCATATCCATAATGCCAATTTCAATAATTTTTTTTTCTTTTTTTTTGGTATATGAATCTAATAGCCTACATGACATGTAGCTACTAGTAAACCTTTGGGGCTCTACATCTTCTCCTCCTCTCCATAAACTGAGTCACAACTAAGGGGATTTGAACCTTGGATCTCTTAGTTTTCTTAGGACTCACATTACTTTTATCACCAGTTGAGTTACCCCACTAGGACACCAATTTCAATATTTTAATAACACATTAACGACCAAATAAAATTGATTAAAATTGCATTAATTTACTGGAGCAGTTATCCAAATTAATGTGCACAATGACCAAGTCCCTTATCTCAGCCTTCAAGGCTTAGATACTCTCAAACCAAATGTTAATACAAGGAAATTTTGTTAAATTTGGTTTTGTTTCAAGCTTTTCTAAGCACATAGTATGGCTAGACATTATTTTATGCTCGAATGGACTCTAGAAAATATCACAACGTAGTTAGGGTTAGAGGCATAACTTTGGAAGTTTAATATTTGCATAGATAGATATGATGAAGACACTCAGTTGGTAACATGATGCCAAAAATCAAACAAAATACCCAAAGTCTAATATTTGCAAAAATAGATATGAAGAATCACTCAGTCTAGAACATGGCAATATAAATCAAACAAAATACATGTTAATGAGCATGATTAAAATTCAAATCACAGCTTTATTACACTGAAAGCATAAATACTTCTATATATTCCATGCAAAATATTTTGATTGTATTGTCAAATTGACATATTTAACTCATATTCATGCAATCTAAATTGTACACTCGTTCAAGGGAATTTGGGTTTTCCTTGGCATTCTTGGTTGAGTCTATGGAAGAAGTCATTGCTATGTGAATCCACCCTTGTATGGCATGTATGTTGTAACACTAGAGAGGACTTGAAAAAAACTTGGGTGTGGAGAATGATTATCTTCTGTATTCAAAGGTCTCAGCCGGATGTATACCATAGGAAAATTGTACACATCTCCATGCAGCGGGGTGCGGGGGAGACTTGTCCCCCCCATGGGGTTTCAGGGTGGCGGCGATCCCCCCAGCTAGGGGGGTATGGGGGCTAGCGATCCCTGGGAAGGATGTTCGGGGGCAGTGCTTTCGAAACTAAAAACAAATGTTAAATTGCCTTGTAAAAGTCTAGTAATTTCCAGTCAATCTGGGCCATTCATTAAGCAAATGAATTGACGGTAGAAGTTATGTTTAATTGACGGTAGAAGTTATGTTTAATTTAGGGTTTTTTCCCTAGAAGGAAACCCCTCACTATATATGAGGGAATTGTATTGCGCCTATGGATATCTGTATTCTGAGTGAGGAAGAGAGAGGAGATTGAGAGCAAAGAGGGTGTTACAATGGATCTACTATAGGTTGTATCTCTTCAGCTTGTTGGATAACATAATAAAAGAAGGACTGATTGGTTTTCTGTGGATGTAGCCCAAATTGGGTGAACCATGTATATCTGTGTCTCTCTTGTTTTATGCATTTTCTGTGCTTATATTTCTGCAATATTTTATGTGCTCCATTGCTCTGTAATATATAATTTTCTAACAACTGGTATCAAAGCGCAAGGTCTTTTTGGCTGATACACTCATAGGAGAGAAGGGTTCCTGGTTCAAGCAGGAGCAATGGCGGAAGATGGTAGGTTTAGGGTCAAAAAATTCAACAGCCAAAATTACTAGCTGTGGAAGATGTAGAAGGAAGATTATCTATATCAGAGAGATCTGTACCTACCATTGAGCAGAAAGACAAAGAAGCCAATGAGTATGATGGACACAGAATGGGATATTCTCGACAAAAAGGCACTTGGAACAATACGGTTGTGCCTAGCGGCGTCATTAGCGTTTAATATTTCAAAGGAAATGACAACAGAGAGTTTAATGTCGGCATTGGCCAAACTATATGAAAAACCCTCAGCATCAAATAAGGTATTTCTTCTGAAGCATTTATTTAATAAGAAGATGTCAGAAGGTGGATCTATTGCTGATCATTTAAATGATTTTAATACAGTTACAAATCAGTTAAGTTCTGTAGGGATAAATTTTGATGATGAAGTTAGGGCTCTATTATTTCTGTGCTCATTGCTAGAAAGTTGGAATGGTTTAGTTATGGCCATTAGTAACTTTGCCTGTGGATCTAGTACTTTAAAGTTTGATGATGTTGTCGGTGCAATCATTAGCAAGGAAATGTGATGGAAAAGCTCTGTGAGACATCAAGTAATGCTTTGACTGTAGATACCAGGGGAAGAAAAATGGAAAGAGGGAAGAGCCCAGGATATCGCAGTAAGTCAAGAAAAGATAAATCCAAGTCCAGATCGGGGATAGTGTGCTGGAAATGCGGGAAGAAAGGAGACCTAAAGAAAGATTGCAAGTCTCGGAAGGGAAAAGAAGGGGACGTGCAGCAAGAAACTAATCATGAAGTGAATGTAACAGGTCATGTGTTGCAAGATGCTTTGATTCTTTCATTAGAAAATATTATTGATGCCTAGGTGGTAGATTTAGGGGCCTCATTCCATGCCACACCTGATAAGAAACATTTTCATGATTATGTTCAAGGATATTTTGGACAAGTTCTATTGGGTGATGATAAACTCTGTAAAATCGTTGGAATGGGTATAGTTTTCATAAAACAAAAAAATGGAAATCAATGGCTATTGAAGGAGGTAAGGCATGTTCCAAATCTGAAGAAAAATCTCATTTCAACAGGGTAGTTGGGAGGTGAAGGTTTCATAACTGCTTTCATAGATAAAACTGGAAGGTCAGTAAAGGATCCCTGGTAATAGCAAAAGGAGGAAAGGTTGGTACATTGTATTTATGCAATGGTATTTCTAATTTTGTTAATGCTTTAACCTATACAGGAGAATATATGGCATTGTGGCATCATAGGCTCGGGCACATGAGTAAGAAGGGGATGCAGATTATTCACTCAAGAAATTTATTTCCAGGTTTGAAGCATGTTGATTTAAAATTATGTGAAAATTTTGTTTATGGAAAACAAAAGAGAGTCAGATTCCTTAGAGTTGGGAAAGAAAAGAAGAGTGAAAAATTAGAGCTTGTGAATACAGATGTATGGGGACCTGCTCAGGTATCATCTCTTGGTGGCTCTCGTTATTATGTCACTTTTATTGATGATGCAACCAGAAAAACTTGGATTTATTGTATTCGAAATAAATCTGATGTATTTGATACTTTCAAGGAATGGAAAGCTTTGGTTGAAAATGGGACAGGGAAAAGGTTGAAGTGTCTCAGATCAAATAATGGAGGTGAATATTGTAGCAAAGAGTTTGCTAGTTATTGTTCAAATAATGGAATTGGCAGAGAGAAGACAGTTCCAGGAACACCACAAGGAAATGGTATGTCAGAAAGGATGAACAGGACAATCATGGAGCGTGTAAGGTGCATGAGATTGCATGTAGGATTGCCTTTACAATTTTGGGCAGATGTTGTAGACACTGTTGTTTATCTAATAAACAGAGGGCCTTCAAGTTCCTTGGATGGTGGTATTCCAGAGGAGGCATGGAGAGGTAAAAAGGTAAATTACTCATTTTTAAAGACTTTTGATTGTGAAGCCTTTGCCCACATTAATAAAGAAAATAGAACAAAGCTTGAGACAAAATCAAAGAAATGTACCTTTATTGGATATGGTGTTAATGATTTTGGTTATCGCTTATATGATTATGAAAATCACAAAATCATTAGGATTAGAGATGTAATATTCAATGAAAAGGTCTTGAATAAGTATCAATTGTAGGAAAAGAAACAGGAAAAAGAAAACAAAGAATGCACAGTGCTTGTCGATATCACAAGAAAAGTGATGGGGCCTGAAAATCATAATGATCAACAGCTAGAACAACAACCACAACAGCAGCAAACACCTCAAACACCCAAAAGTGGTGTTAGAAGATCTACCAGGATAAGTAGACCCCCTGAACGATACTCTCCTTCATTATATTATGTATTATTGACTGATTCTAGTGAACCAGAATGTTATGAAGAAGCAGTGCAGGTAGAAACCAGGAAGAAGTGGGAGCAAGCCATGAAAGAAGAGGTGGACTCCTTAGCACATAACCAGACTTGGGACTTAGTCAGGTTGCCTTCAGGTAAAACAACATTGCAGAATAAATGGGTTTACAATTTGAAGGAAGAAGATGAAGGTAGAAAAAGTTATGAAGCTAGACTTGTGGTGAAAGGGTTTGCATAGAAAAAGGGTATAGGCTTTGATGAGATATTTTCTCCTGTTGTGAAAATGACTTCAATCAAAACTATTCTAAGTCTAATAGCAGCTGAAGATTTGCATCTTGAGCATTTAGATGTAAAGATAGCCTCTCTCCATGGGGATTTGAAGGAAGAGATATATATGCAGCAGCCACAAGGATATAAGGTAAAAGGGAAGGAGAAACTAGTGTGCAAGTTGAAGAAGAGCTTGTATGGCTTAAAACAGGCTCCAAGGTAGTGGTATCAAAAATTTGACAGGTATATATCTGAACAAGGTTATACTAGATGTCACTCTGACCATTTTATTTATCTCAAAAGGCAAAATGACTGTAGCTATATTATATTGTTATTGTATGTAGATGACATGCTTGTTGCAGGTTCTAACATGCAGGAAACAAATGTGCTCAAAAGGAAATTGGCAAACTCATTTACAATGAAGGATTTGGGTGCCGCAAAACAAATCCTTGGTATGAGAATAACTAGAGACAGGAAGAAACGCAAATTAACATTGTCTCAAAGTGAGTACATAGAAAAGGTGTTGAAAAGGTTTAATATGCAAAATGCAAAACCAGTTAGTATACCTTTGGCTACCCATTTCAAATTAAGTAAGGAGACGTGTCCCAAGACTCAGGGAGAAATTACTCGTATATCTAAAGTTCCATATGCATCAGCAGTTGGAAGCTTAATTTATGCAATGGTCTGCACAAGGCCTGATATTGCACATGCAGTGGGAGTTGTAAGAAGGTATATTAACAATCCAGGAAAAGAAAATTGGATGGCAGTGAAGTGGATTCTCAGGTATTTGAGAGGTACCACAAATTAAGCATTATGCTTTGGTGGTCCAAACATTGCTCTACAGGGATATATTGATGCAGATATGGCAGGGGACAGAGATAATAGGAGGAGCACTATGGGATATGTATTTACTATAGGTGGAACAATTGTCGGTTGGGTTTCAAAAATCCAAAGTGTTGTTTCACTTTCAACAATAGAAGCAGAGTATGTTGTTGCTACAGAGGCTAGTAAAGAAATGATTTGGTTACAAAGGTTTCTGGATGAATTGGGTAAGAAGCAGGAGTTGGGCAGGTTATATAGTGACAGCCATAGTGCCATACATCTTGCAAAGGACTCTAAATTTCATTCCAAGACTAATCATATACAACTCAAGTACCATTTCATACGATCAGCATTGGAAGATGGACAGTTGAAGCTGGAAAAGATACACACTATCTAGAATCCTGCAAATATGTTAAGAAAAGTTGTAACCAGGGAGAAACTGTGAATCTACTCACTTTCAATTGGTCTTCAATTATGATGAATAATATGAGAAAAAACCAAGTCCAAAGTGGAGTGATTGTCTAGCAAATGAAGCAGCGGTGGAGTTGCTATAATCAGTCTCCAAGTGGGAGATTATTGGGTGTGGGGCCTGATTAACTTCTGTATTCAGAGTTCTCACCTAGATGTATACCGAAGGAAGATTGTGCACCCCTCCACGTGGGGGGTGTGGGGGGGACTTGTCCCCCGGGTTGGGGTTCGAGGGGGTGATCCCCACCAACTGGTGGGTCCGGGGACCAGCGGTCCCCCAACAAGGGTTTGGGGGCAGCGCCCCTGAAGCTAAAAACAGATGTAAAATTGCCTTGTAAAATTCTAGTAATTTCTAGTCAATCTGGGCCGTTCATTAGGTGGATGATCTGACGGTAGAAGTTATGTTTAATTTATCATTTTTTGCCCTAGAAGGCAACCCCTCACTATATATGAGGGAATTGTATTGCGTCTATGGATATCTGTATTCTAAGTTAGGAAGAGAGAAGAGATTGAGAGCGAAGAGGGTGTTACAGTGGATCTGCTATAGGTTGTATCTCTTTAGTTTGTTGGATAATATAATAAAAGAAGGACTGGTTGTTTCTCCGTGGACATAGCCCAAATTGGGTGAACCACATATATCTGTGTCTCTCTTGTTTTATCCATTTTCTATGTTTATATTTCTGCAATATTTTATGTGTTCCATTACTCTGTAATATATAATTTTCTAACAACTGGTATCAAAGCCGAAGGTCTATTTGGCTTATAAATTCGCAGGAGAGAAGGGTTCCTGATTCAAGTGGGAGAAATGGCGAAAGATGGTAGGTTTAGGGTCGAAACATTCAATGGCCAAAACTACCAGCTATGGAAGATGTAGATGGAAGATATCTATATTAGAGAGATCTGTACCTAAGATTGAGCAGAAAGACAAAGAAGCCAATGAGTATGACAGACACAGAATGGTATATTCTCGACAGAAAGACACTTGGAACAATACGGTTGTGCCTAGTGGTGTCGGTAGCATTTAATATTTCAAAGGAAATGACAACAGAGGGTTTAATGTCAGCATTGGCCAAACTATATGAAAAACCCTCGGCCTCAAATAAGGTATTTCTTATGAAGCGTTTATTTAATATGAAGATGTCTGAAGGTGGATCTGTTGCTAATCATTTAAATGATTTTAATACAGTTACAAGTCAGTTAAGTTCTGTAGGGGTAAATTTTGATGATGAAGTTAGGGCTCTGTTATTTCTGTGCTCATTGCGAGAAAGTTGGAATGGTTTAGTTATGGCCATTAGTAACTCTGTCTCTAGATCTAGTACTTTAAAGTTTGATGATGTTGTCAATGCAATCCTTAGTGAGGAAATGCGATGGAAAAGCTCCGGTGAGACATCAGGTAATGCTTTGACTACAGATTCCAGGGGAAGAAAAATGGAAAGAGGGAAGAGCCCAGGATATCGCAGTAAGTCAAGAAAAGACAAATCCAAGTCCATATTGGGGATAGTGTGCTAGAAATGCGGGAAGAAAGGAGACCTGAAGAAATATTGCAAGTCTCAGAAGGGAAAAGAAAGAGACACGCAGCAAGAAAATAATCATGAAGCGAATGTAACAGGTGATGTGTTGCAAGATGCTTTGATTCTTTCGTTAGAAAATATTATTGATGCCTGGGTGGTAGATTTAGGGGCCTCATTCCATGCCACACCTGATAATAAACATTTTCATGATTATGTTCAAGGATATTTTGGACATGTTCTATTGGGTGATGATAAACTCTATAAAATCGTTGGAATGGGTACAGCTTTCATAAAACAGTGGAATGGAAATCAATGGCTATTGAAGGAGGTAAGGCATGTTCCAGATCTGAAGCAAAATCTGATTTCAATAGGTTTGTTAGGAGGTGAAGGTTGTGTAATTACTTTCACAGATAAAACCTGGAAGGTCACTAAAGGATTCCTGGTAATAGCGAAAGGAGGAAAGGCTGGTACATTGTATTTATGCAATGGTATTTCTAATTTTGTTAATGCTTTAACCTTTACAAGAGAAGATATGGCATTGTGGCATCATAGGCTTTGGCACATGACTGAGAAGGGGATGCAGATTCTTCACTCAAGAAATGTTTTGCCAGGTTTGAAGCATCTTGATTTAAAATTCTGTGAAAATTGTGTTTATGGAAAATAGAAGAGAGTCAGATTCCTTAGAGTTGGGAAAGAAAAGAAGAGCGAAAAATTAGAGCTTGTGTATACAGATGTATGGGGACCTGCTCAGGTATCATCTTCTGGTGGCTCTCGTTATTATATTACTTTTATTAATGATGCAACTAGAAAAGCCTGGATTTATTGTATTCAAAATAAATATGATGTATTTGATACTTTCAAGGAATGGAAAGCTTTGGTTGAAAATGAGACAAGGAAAATGTTGAAGTGCCTCAGATCAGATAATGGAGGTGAATATTGCAGCAAAGAGTTTGATAGGTAATGTTCAGAGAATGGAATTCGCAGAGAGAAGATAGTTCCAAGAACACCAGAAGAAAATGGTGTGTCAGAAAGGTTGAACCAGACAATCATGGAGCGTTCAAGGTGCATGAGATTGCATGTAGGATTTCCTTTACAAGTTTGGGTAGATGTTGTAGACACTACTTTTTATCTAATAAACAGAGGGCCTCCAAGTTTCTTGGATGGTGATATTCCAGAGGAGGCATGGAAATGTAAAAAGTTAAAATACTCATTTTTAAAGACTTTTGGTTGCGATGCCTTTGTCCACATTAATAAATAAAATAGAACAATGCTTGAGGCAAAATCAAAGAAATGTACCTTTATTGGATATGGTGTTAATTATTTTGGTTATCACTTATATGATTATGAAAATTACAAAATAATTAGGAGCAGAGATGTAATATTCAATGAAAAGGCCTTTTATAAGAATCAGTTGCGGGAAAAGAAACAAGAAAAAGGAAACAGAGAATACACAGTGCTTAACGATATCACAAGAAAAGTGACGGTGCCTGAAAATCATAATGATCAACAACTAGAACAACAACCACAATAACAACAAGCACCTCAAACACCTGAAAGTGTTGTTAGAAGATCTACCAGGATAAGTAGACCCCCTGAATGATACTCTCCTTCATTATATTATGTATTGTTAACTGATTCTGGTGAACCAAAATGTTATGAAGAAGTAGTGCAGGCAGAAACCAGGAAGAAGTGGGAGCAAGCCATGAAAGAAGAGATGGACTTCTTAGCACATAACCAGACTTGGGACTTAGTCAAGTTGCCTTCAGGTAAAAAATCCTTGCAGAATAAATGGGTTTACAAGTTGAGGGAAGAAGATGGAGGTAGAAAAAGGTATAAAGCTAGACTTTTGGTGAAAGGGTTTGAACATAAAAAATGGTATTTACTTTGATGAGATATTTTCTCCTCTTGTGAAAATGAATTCAATTAGAACTATTCTAAGTCTAGTAGCAGCTGAAGATTTGCATTTTGTGCAGTTAGATGTAAAGACAGCCTTTCTCCACGGGGATTTGGAGGAAGAGATATATATGTAGTAGCCACAAGGATATGAGGTAAAAGGGAAGGAGAAACTAGTGTGCAGGTTGAAGAAGAGTTTGTATGGCTTAAAACAGGCTCCAAGCAGTGTACTCTAATTTGACAGGTTTATATCTGAACAAGTTATACTAGATGTCACTCTGACCATTGTGTTCTACTCAAAAGGCAAAATGATGGCAATATATTATTATTGTATGTAAATGCATGCTTGCAGGTTCTAAAAGCAGAAATAAATGTGCTCAAAGGAAATTGGCAAAACTCATTTTCATGAAGGTTTGGATCGCTGCAAACAAAATCCTTAGTATGAGAATAACTAGAGATAAGGAAGAACGCAAAAATGAACATGTCTCAAAGTGATTAGAAAAGGTGTTGAAAAGTTTAAATGGAAAATGAAAAAACCAGTTAGTATACCTTGGCTAGCTATTTCAAATTAAGTAAGGAGGTGTGTCCCAAGAATCAGGAAAAAATGGCACATCTGATTGTTCATATGCATCAGCAGTTAAAGCTTAATGTATGCATGTTTGCACAAGGCCTGATATTGCACATGCAGTGGAAGTTGTAAGCAGGTACATGAACAATCCAGGAAAAGAACATTGGATGGCGGTGAAGTGGATTCTTAGGTATTTGAGAGGTACCACAAATCAAGCATTATGCTCTAGTGGTTCAAACATTTCTCTACAGGGATATGTTGATGCAGATATGGCAGGTGACAGAGATAATAGGAGAAGCACTACAGGATATGTATGTACTATAGGCGGAACAACTGTCAGTTGGGTTTCAAAAATCCAAAGTGTTGTTGCACTTTCAACAACAGAAGTAGAGTATGTTGATGCTACAAAGGCTAGTAAAGAAATTTTTTGGTTACAAAGGTTTCTGGATGAATTGAGTAAGAAGCAAGAGTTGGGCAAGTTATACAGTGATAGCTATAGTGCCATACATCTTGCAAAGAACTCTGAATTTCATTCCAAGACTAAGCATATACAGCTCAAGTACCATTTCATAAGGTCATCATTGAAGATGGACAATTGAAGCTAGAAAAGATAGACACTAGCCAGAATCCTGTAGATATGTTAACAAAAGTTGTAACCAGGGAGAAACTGAGAATCCGCTCAATTTCAATTGGTCTTCAATTATGATGAAGAAGATGAGAAACAACCAGGTCCAAAGTGGAGTCACTGTCTAGCGAATGAAGCAATGGTGGAGTTGCTATAATCAGTCTCCAAGTGGGAGATTGTTGGGTGTGGAGCCTGATTATCTTATGTATTCAAAGGTCTTAGTTGGATGTATACCCTAGGAAGATTGTACACCCCTCCACATGAGGGGGGGGGGGGGGGGACTTGTGCCCCTCATGGGGGTTTGAGGGGGCTAATTCCCCCCAATTGGGGGGTTCGGGGGCCAGCGCCCCCAAAGCTAAAAACAGATGTAAAATTCCCTTGTAAAAGTCTAGTAATTTCTAGTCAATATGGGCTGTTCATTAAGCGGATGATCTAACGGTAGAAGTTATGTTTAATTTAGGGTTCTTTTTGCCCTAGAAGGCAACCCCTTACTATATATGAGGGAATTGTATTATGTCTATGGATATCTGTATTCTGAGTGAGGAAGAGAGAGGAGATTGAGAGCGAAGAGGGTGTTACAACGGATATGCTGTAGGTTGTATCTATTTAGTTTGCTAGATAATATAATAAAAGAAGGATTGGTTGTTTCTCTGCGGGCATAGCCCAAATTGGGTGAACCACATATATTTGTGTCTCTCTTGTTTTATGTGTTTTCTATGTTTATATTTTTGCAATATTTTATATGTTCCATTGCTCTGTAATACATAATCTTCTAACAATTGGTATCAGAGACGAAGGTCTATTTGGCTAATAAACTTGTAGGAGAGAAGGTTTCATGGTTCGATGGAAGCAATGGCAGAAGATGGTAGTTTAGGGTCAAACAATTCAATGACCAAAACTACCAGATGTGGAAGATGCAGATGGAAGATTATTTATATCAGAGAGATCTGTACCTACCATTAAGTGGAAAGACAAAGAAGTTGACGAGTATGACAGACATAGAATGGTATATTCTCGATAGAAAGGCACTTGGAACAATACGGTTGTGCCTAGCGACATCGGTAGCGTTTAATATTTCAAAGGAAATGACAACAGAGGGTTTAATGTCAGCATTGGACAAACTATATGAAAAACCCTCGGCCTCAAATAAGGTATTTGTTATGAAGCATTTATTTAATATGAAGATGTCAGAAGGTGGATCTATTGCTGATCATTTAAATGATTTTAATACAGTTACAAGTTAGTTAAGTTTTGTAGGGGTAAATTTTGATGATGAAGTTAGGGCTCTATTATTTTTGTGCTCATTTCCAAAAAGTTGGAATGGTTTGGTTATGGCCATTCGTAACTCTGTCTCTGGATTTAGTACTTTAAAGTTTGATGATGTTGTCAGTGCAATCCTTAGTGAGGAAATGCGACGGAAAAGCTCCTGTGAGATATCAGGTAATGCATTGACTATAGAGATCAGGGGAAGAAAAATGGAAACAGGAAAGAGCCCAGGATATCGCAGTAAGTCAAGAAAAGACAAATCCAAGTCTAGATCGGGGATAGTGTGCTGGAAATGCGAGAATAAGGACACCTGAAGAAATATTGCAAGTCTCGGAAGGGAAAAGAAGGAGATGCACAGCAAGAAACTAATCATTAAGCAAATGTAATAGGTGACGTGTTGCAAGATGCTTTGATTCTTTCATTAGAAAATATTATTGATGCCTGGGTGGTAGATTCAGGGGCCTCATTCCATGCCACACCTGATAAGAAACATTTTCATGATTATGTTCAGGGATTTTGGATAGGTTCGAATTGGTGTGATAACCCTATAAAATCGTTGGAATGGGTACATTTTTCATAAAACGCAGAATGGAATAATGGCTATTGAAGGGGTAAGGCATGTTCTAGACCTGAAGAAATTTTGTTTTTCACAGAGTAGTTGGGAGGTGAAGGTTGCGTAACTACTTTCACAGATAAAACTGGAAGTCACTAAAGGATCCCTGGTAATAGCGAAAGGAGGAAAGGTTGGTACATTGTATTTATGCAATGGTATTTCTAATTATGTTAATGTTTTAACCTCTACAGGAGAAGATATGGCATTGTGGCATCATAGGCTTGGGCACATGAGTGAGAAGGGGATGCAGATTTTTCACTCAAGAAATTTTTTGCTAGGTTTGAAGCATGTTGATTTAAAACTTGGCGAAAATTTTGTTTATGGAAAACAAAAGAGAGTCAGATTCCTTAGAGTTGGGAAAGAAAAGAAGAGCGAAAAATTAGAGCTTTTGCATACAGATGTATGAGGACCTGCTCAGGTATCATCTCTTGGTGGCTCTCGTTATTATGTTACTTTTGTTGATGATGCAACCAGAAAAACCTAGATTTAGTGTATTCAAAATAAATTTGATGTATTTGATACTTTCAAGAAATGGAAAGCTTTGGTTAAAAATGAGATAGGGAAAAGGTTGAAGTGTCTCAGATCAGATAATGAAGGTGAATATTGCAGCAAAGCGTTTGATAGGTATTGTTCAGAGAATGGAATTCACAAAGAGAAGATAGTTCCAGGAACACCACAAGAAAATGGTGTGTCAGAAAGGATGAACAGGACAATCATGGAGCGTGCAAGGTGCATGAGATTGCATGCAAGATTGCCTTTACAATTTTGGGCAGATGCTGTAGACACTGTTGTTTACCTAATAAACAGAGGGCCTTCAAGTTCCTTGGATGGTGGTATTCTAGAGGAGGCATGGAGAGTTAAAAAGGTAAA
The DNA here is from genome assembly GCA_000404065.3 of Pinus taeda. Classification (NCBI taxonomy): domain Eukaryota; kingdom Viridiplantae; phylum Streptophyta; class Pinopsida; order Pinales; family Pinaceae; genus Pinus; species Pinus taeda. Next base: position 37,991 of record APFE030634845.1, on the reverse strand, counting down.
CTGTTCATTTTTGAATACTTTTGGTTGTGAAGCCTTTGTCCAAATTAATAAAGAAAATAGAACAAAGATTGAGGCAAAATCAAAGAAATGTACCTTTATTGGATATGGTGTTAATGATTTTGGTTATCGCTTATACGATTATGAAAATCATAAAATCATTAGGAGCAGAGATGTAATATTCAATGAAAATGTCTTATATAAGAATCAGTTGTAGGAAAAGAAACAGGAAAAAGAAAATAGAGAATACACAGTGCTTGACAATATCACAAGAAAAGTGATGGTGCCTAAAAATCATAATGATCAACAGCTAGAACAACAACCACAATAGAAACAAGCACCTCAAACACCTGAAAATGGTGTTAGAAGATCTACCAAGATAAGTAGACCCTCTGAATGATACTCTCCTTCATTATATTATGTATTGTTGACTGATTCTGGTGAACCAGAATGTTATGAAGAAGCAATGTAGGTAGAAACCAGGAAGAAGTGGGAGCAATCCATGAAAGAAGAGATGGAATCCTTAGAACATAACTAGACTTGGGACTTAGTCAAGTTGTCTTCAGGTAAAATAGCTTTGCAGAATAAATGGGTTTACAAGTTGAAGGAAGAAGATGGAGATAGAAAAAGATATAAAGCTAGACTTGTGGTGAAAGGGTTTGCACAGAAAAAGGGTATAGACTTTGGTGAGATATTTTCCCCTATTGTGAAAATGACTTTAATCAAAACTATTCTAAGTCTAGTAGCAGTTGAATATTTTCATCTTGAGCAGTTAGATGTAAAGACAACCTTTCTCCATGGGGATTTGTAGGAAGAGATATATATGCAACAGGCACAAGGATATGAGGTAAAAGGGAAGGAGAAACTAGTGTGCAGGTTGAAAAAGAGCTTGTATGGCTTAAAACAGGTTCCAAGGCAATGGTATCCATAATTTGACAAGTTTATGCTTCAAAAAGGTTATACTAGATGTCACTCTGACCATTGTGTTTATCTCAAAAGGAAAACTGATGGCAACTATATTGTATTGTTATTGTATGTAGATGACATGCTTGTTGCAGGTTCTAACATGCAGGAAATAAATGTGCTCAAAAGGAAATTAGCAAACTCATTTGCAATGAACGATTTGGATGCTGCAAAAAAAATCCTTGGTATGAGAATAACTAGAGATAGGAAGAATCGCAAATTAACATTGTCTCAAAGTGAGTACATATAAAAGGTGTTGAGAAGTTTTAATATGCAAAATGTAAAACCAATTAGTATACCTTTGGCTAGCCATTTCAAATTAAGTAAGGAGGTATGTCCCAAGGCTCAGGAAGAAATGGCTCATATGTCTAAAGTTCCATATGCATCAGTAGTTGGAAGCTTAATGTATGCAATGGTTTGCACAAGGCCTGATATTGCACATGTAGTGGAAGTTGTAAGCAAGTACATGAAAAATCCAGGAAAAGAACATTGGATGGTGGTGAAGTGGATTCTTAGGTATTTGAGAGGTACCACAAATCAAGCATTATGATTTGGTGATTCAAACATTGCTCTACAGGGATATGTTGACGTAGATATGGCAGGTGACAGAGATAATAGGAGGAGCACTACAGGATATGTATTTATTGTAGGTGGAAGAACTGTCGGTTGGGTTTCAAAAACCCAAAGTGTTGTTGCACTTTCAAAAATAGAAGCAGAGTATGTTGCTACTACAGAGGCTAGTAAATAAATGATATGGTTACAAAGGTTTCTGGATGAATTGGGTAAGAATCAAGAGTTGGACAGGTTATACAGTGACAGCCAGAGTGCCATACATCTTGTAAAGAACTCTTCATTTCATTCCAAGACTAAGCATATACAGTTGAAGTACCATTTCATACGGTAAGCATTGGAAGAAGGACAGTTGAAGCTGGAAAAGATACACACTAGCTGGAATCTTGAAGATATGTTAACAAAAGTTGTAACCAGGGAGAAACTGAGAATCTGCTCAGCTTCAATTGGTCTTTAATTATGATGAAGAAGATGAGAAACAACCAGGTCCAAAGTGGAGTGATTGTCTAGCAAATGAAGCAGCAATGGAGTTGCTATAATCAGTCTCCAAGTGGGAGATTCTTGGGTGTGGAGCTTGATTATCTTTTGTATTCAAAGGTCTCAGCCCGATGTATACCCCAAGAAGATTGTACACCCCTCCATGAGGAGGGGTGCCCAGGGGGGGGACTTGTCCCCCTTGTTGGGATTCGGGGCAGGCTGATCCCACTTAGTTGGGGGGTAAGGTGGCCAGCAGTGCCTAGGGGAGGGGTTCGGGGCCAGCGCCCCCAAAGCTAAAAAAACATGTAAAATTGCGTTGTAAAAGTCTAGCAATTTCTAGTCAATCTGGGTCGTCCATTGGGTGGATGATCTAACGATAAAAGTTATGTTAAATTTAGGGTTTTTTGCACTATATATGAGGGAATTGTATTGCGTCTATGGATATATGTATTCTGAGTGAGGAAGAGAGAGGAGATTGAGAGCGAAGAGGGTGTTACAATGGATCTGTTGTAAGTTGTATCTCTTCAATTTGCTGGATAATATAATGAAAGAAGCACTGGTTGTTTCTCCATGGATGTAACCCAAATTGGGTGAACCACGTATATTTGTGTCCCTCTTGTTTTATGCGTTTTCTATGTTTATATTTTTGAAATATTTTATGTGTTCCATTGCTCTGTAATATATAATTTTATAACAACTGGTATCAGAGATGAAGGTCTATTTGGCTGATAAACTCGCAGGAGAGAAGGGTTCCTGGTTCGAGTGGGAACAACGGTAGAAGATGGTAGGTTTAGGGTCGAAAAATTCAATGGCCAAAACTACCATCTGTGGAAGATGTAGATGGAAGATTATCTGTATCAGAGAGATATGTACCTACCATTGAGCAGAAAGACAAAGAAGTCGACGAGTATGACAAACAATGGGATATTCTCGATAGAAAGGCACTTGGAACAATACGACTGTGCTTAGCGGCGTCTGTAGTGTTTAATATTTCAAAGGAAATGACAACAGAGGGTTTAATGTCAGCATTGGCCAAACTATATGAAAAACCCTCGACCTCAAATAAGGTATTTCTTATGAAGCATTTATTTAATATGAATAAGTCAAAAGGTGGATCTATTGCTGATCATTTAAATGATTTTAATACAGTTACAAATCAGTTAAGTTCTGTAGGGGTAATTTTTGATGATGAAGTTAGGGCTCTGTTATTTCTGTGCTCATTGCCAAAAATTTGGAATGGTTTAGTTATGGCCATCACTAACTCTATCTCTGGATCTAGTACTTTAAAGTTTGATGATGTTGTCGGTGTAATCCTTAGTGAGGAAATGTGACGAAAAATCTCCAGTGAGACATCAGGTAATGCTTTGACTGCAGAGACTAGGGGAAGAAAAATGGAAAGAGGAAAGAGCCTAGGATATCGTAGTAAGTCAAGAAAAGACAGATCCAAGTCCAAATCGGGGATAGTGTGCTAGAAATGCGGGAAGAAACGACACTTGAAGAAAGATTGCAAGTCTCGGAAGGGAAAAGAAGGAGACACGCAGCAAGAAACTAATCATGAAGCAAATGTAATAGGTGATGTGTTACAAGATGCTTTGATTCTTTCATTAGAAAATATTATTGATGCTTGGGTGGTAGATTCAGGGACCTCATTCCATGCCACACCTGATAAGAAACATTTTCATGATTATGTTCAAGGAGATTTTGGACAGGTTCGATTGTGTGATGATAAACGTTGTAAAATCGTTGGAATGGGCACAATTTTCATAAAACAACAGAATGGGAATAAATGGCTATTGAAGGAGGTAAGGCATGTTCCAAATCTGAAGAAAAATCTGATTTCAACAGGGTATTTGGGAGGTGAAGGTTGCTTAACTACTTTCACAGATAAAACCTGGAAGGTCACCAAAGGATCCCTGGTAATAGCGAAAGGAGGAAAGGTTGGTACATTGTATTTATGCAATCGAATTTCTATTTCTGTTAATTCTTTAACCTCTACAGGAGAAGATATGGCATCGTGGCATCATAGGCTTGGGTACATGAGTGAGAAGGGGATGCAGATTATTCACTCAAGAAATTTGTTGCCAGGTTTGAAGCATGTTGATTTAAAATTATGTGAAAATTGTGTTTATGGAAAACATAAGAGAGTCAGATTCCTTAGAGTTGGGAAAGAAAAGAAGAGAAAAAAATAAGAGCTTGTGCTACAGATGTTGGAGACCTGTCAAGATATCATCTTGGTGGCTTCTCGTTATTATGTACTTTTATTGATGATGCAACCAAAAATGGATTTATTGTATTCGAATAAATTGATGTATTTGTACTTTCAAGAAATGGAAGCTTTGGTGAAAATGAGACATGGAAAAGGTTGAAGAAGTGTCTCAGATCAGATAATGGAGGTGAATATTGCAGCAAAGAGTTTGATAGATACTGTTCAGAGAATGGAATTCACAGAGAGAAGATAGTTCCAGGAACACAACAAGAAAATGGTGTGTCATAAAGGATGAACGGGACAATCATGGAGCGTGCAAAGGTACATGAGATTGCATGCAAGATTTCCATTACACTTTTGGGCAGATGCTGTAGACACTGTTGTTTATCTAATAAACAAAGGGCCTTCAAGTTCCTTGGATGGTGGTATTCCAGGGGAGGCATGGATAGTAAAAATGTAGACTACTCATTTTTAAAGACTTTTGGTTGTGAAGCCTTTATCCACATTAATAAAGAAAATGGAACAAAGCTTGAGGCAAAATCAAAGAAATGTACCTTTATTGGATATGGTGTTAATGATTTTGGTTATCTCTTATATGATTATGAAAATCACAAAATAATTAGGAGAAGAGATGTAATATTCAATGAAAAGGTCTTGAATAAGAATCAGTTGCAGGAAAAGAAACATGAAAAAGAGAACAGAGAATACACAGTGCTTGACGATATTACAGGAAAAGTGATGGTGCCTGAAAATCATAATGATTAATAGGTAGAACAACAACCACAACAACAACAAGCACTTCAAACACCTGAAAGTGGTGTTAGAAGATCTACCAGGATAAGTAGACTCCCTTAATTATACTCTCCTTCATTATATTATGTATTGTTGACTGATTCCAGTGAACCAGAATGTTATGAAGAAGCAGTGTAGGTAGAAACCAGGAAGAAGTGGGAGCAAGCCATGAAAGAAGAGATGGACTCCTTAGCACATAACCAGACTTGGGACTTAGTCAGGTTTCCTTCATGTAAAATAGAATTGCAGAATAAATGGGTTTACAAGTTGAAGGAAGAAGATGGAGGTAGAAAAAGGTATAAATGTAGACTTGTGGTGAAAGGGTTTGCACAGAAAAAGGGTATAGACTTTGATGAGATATTTTCTCCTGTTGTAAAAATGACTTCAATTAGAACTATTCTAAGTCTAGTAGCAGCTAAAGATTTGCATCTTGAGCAGTTAGATGTAAAGACAGCCTTTCTCCATGGGGATTTGGAGGAAGAGATATATATGTAGCAGCCACAAGGATATGAGATAAAAGGGAAGGAGAAACTTGTGTGCAGGTTGAAGAAGAGCTTGTATGGCTTAAAACAGGCTCCAAGGCAGTGGTATCTAAAATTTGACAAGTTTATGTCTAAACAAGGCTATACTAGATGTCACTCTGATCATTGTGTTTATCTGAAAAAGCAAAATGATGGCAACTATATTATATTTTTTTTGTATGTAGATGACATGCTTGTTGCAGGTTCTAACATGCAGGAAATAAATGTGCTCAAAAGGAAATTGGAAAACTCATTTGCAATGAAGGATTTGGGTGTTGCAAAACAAATCCTTGGTATGAGAATAACTAGAGATAAGAAGAATCACAAATTAACATTGTCTCAAAGTGAGTACATAGAAAAGGTGTTGAAAAGGTTTGATATGAAAAATGCAAAACCAGTTAGTATACCATTGGCTAGCCATTTCAAATTAAGTAAGGAGGCATGTCCCAAGACTCACGAAGAAATGGCTCATATGTCTAAAGTTCCATATGCATCAACAATTGGAAGCTTAATGTATGCAACGATCTGCATAAGGCTTGATATTGCACATGCAGTGGGAGTTGTAAGCAGGTACATGAACAATCCAGGAAAAGAACATTGGATGGTGGTGAAGTGAATTCTCAGGTATTTTAGAGGTACCACAAATCAAGCATTATGCTTTGGTGGTTCAAACATTGCTCTACATTGATGCAGATATGGTAGGTGACAGAGATAATAGGAGGAGCACTAGAGGATATGTATTTACTGTAGGTGGAACAACTGTTAGTTGGGTTTCAAAAATCCAAAGTGCTGTTGCACTTTCAACAACAGAAGCAGAGTATGTTGCTGCTACAGAGGCTAGTAAAGAAATGATTTGGTTACAAAGGTTTCTGGATGAATTGGTGTTATAAACACATTTGGGCACTGTAACCCCAATCTCATATGTCCATAAACCAAGGGCTTCTAAGCCCCTAAAAGTGTTGTTTCATACCCTAAAGAAACAAGGTCAGCTGATTACATCATCTCCCAAAAGTTCTCCCTGAAAAACTACTCAAAACTGGTTAAAACTGGACCATCTAGACTGCTCAGTGCTAAGGATGCAATGCATCTCACCTGCTACATGCAAAAAGTGTGATGCATACTGAAAAGCCCTTCTGTAGAGTACGATGAACGAGAGCAGACAAATGGTAGAGGTAGTTGGCTAGGTGGAAACCCATAGAATCTTCTAGAAAATACCCATTTGAAACTTGCCTCTTTGAATTTTCCTAGGGATGAGTAAGAGATCATGAAATCTCCAAGTGGAACCAAGAACTATCAGAGAAATGACATTAATCAAAATCCCAGAAGCTGACTCACCCACCTGCAAATATCTATATATGGATCCCTCATCCTAGAGATCCAAAGGCTAGAATTTGGTATTTTGTAAGGAAGTGATGTTGGTTTCTCTGTGAAACATCATAGTGTTGGGTGATCTAGCTTTTCATAAGGTGAAGAGGGATTTCATGCTGGGAGGATGGCACTAGGTCAAACCAATGGGTTGTAATCCTCTCTTCTACTACTTCTATCAATAAAGCTATTTGAGTTTTCCTCCATATTCTTGTATATCTCTGAATCTTGTCTTGATATATGCATTTGTATGGTTAATATACATTTGATCCTATATAGTTGATGGTTATAGATCTCTATGCTTTGATGGTATTATGCTGATTTGACTCTACAGGTGTTCTTTGAAGCGGGACAAGTAAAGAAGGAGTGGCAAAGCTCTATCAAAGGAGGGAGGAAACAAGCAAGGAGCCAAGCGAAAGACTGAGGTTGGTACTCTCTGCTTATCTCTCATCTATCTCTCATAAAGGAAAAAACAAGTAACTTTAGTTTGTTTGTTTCTAAGATAGCTACTCGTCTTAGTGGGACTAACAGCTCTGAATGGACACTAGTTTTCCTAGTAACAATTAGGTAAGAAGCAGGAGTTGGGTAGGTTATATAGTGACAGCCAAAGTGCCATACATCTTGCAAAGAACTCTACATTTCATTCCAAGACTAAGGATATACAGCTCAAGTACCATTTCATACGGTCAACATTGGAAGATGGACAGCTGAAGCTAGAAAAGATACACACTACCCAGAATCATGGAGATATGTTAACAAAAGTTGTAACCAAGGAGAAACTAAGAATCTACTCAGTTTCAATTGGTCTTCAATTATGATAAAGAAGATGAGAAACAACCAGGTCCAAAGTGGAGCCATTGTCTAGCAAATGAAGCAGCGTTGGAGTTGCTATAATCAGTCTCCAAGTGGGAGATTGTTGGGTGTGGAGCCCGATTATCTTCTATATTCAAAGGTCTCAGCCAGATGATTACCCCAAGAAGATTGTACACCCCTCCACACGGGGGGGTGTGGGGGGGACCAATCCCCCCCCAGCTAGGGTTTGTAGGAGCCAGCGTTCCCCCGACGGAGGTTCAGGGGCAGTGCCCCCAAAGCTAAGAACAGATGTAAAATTTCCTTGTAAAAGTCTAGTAATTTCTACTCAATCTGGGCCGTTCATTAGGCGGATGATCTGACGATAGAAGTTATGTTTAATTTAGGGTTCTTTTTGCCCTAGAAGGCAACCCCTTACTATATATGAGGGAATTGTATTATGTCTATGGATATCTGTATTCTGAGTGAGGAAGAGAGAGGAGATTGAGAGCGAAGAGGGTGTTACAACAAATCTGCTATAGGTTGTATCTCTTCAGTTTGCTGGATAATATAATAAAAGAAGGATTGGTTGTTTCTCTGTGGACGTAGCCCAAATTGGGTGAACCACGTATATCTATGTCTCTCTTGTTTTATGCTTTTTCTGTGTTTATATTTCTGTAATATTTAATGTGTTCCATTGTTCTGTAATATATAATTTTCTAACAAGAGCCAGAGATTCAAGTTGTTGGTGAAATATCTCAAAACAAGAGATGGGAGAAAAATTGTTAGGAAGGTCAAGTATTGATGTGTCTTTCAAATAATGAGTTAATCCTATGTCGATCAAGCATTTGTAATTAATACCTAGTACCAAATTCAATGCCAATGATTGCAATAACAAGGTGATAAAAATGAATCAGAGATCCAACACATCCCTACTTAACAAGTTGTTATAGAGCTTCCTCTGTAATTTTTCAATTTGAAATACCAAGCACGAAGACATTTGAAATCCTGGTCTGAAGGTAGAATTGAATGCATTTAAATCCACATATTATCCACCACTTGCATTGGCTTCTGAGAGTCATAGCTATCAAGATGTTGGAGATAAGGGAAATTATGGAGTTGTAGGAACAAAGAATTGTGTGACTCCTCAAAATTCCATGGTCGTGTATGTAGGTTTTAAACCTATACAGAAAATACCTACAAAAAAGTTATTCAAATAGAAAAATAAACAATGGTGAGAACAAAAAACAAATATGCATAGATATTTTCCTGTGGATCCCAAAACTGAGACTACCAGATTGATTTTTCATTATATTCCTTTCAATGTTACAATACATATATATACATTTCGAAGAATTCATAAATACCAATCCATTAACCTTAGATTAGAACATAATCATAGTTCCCTTGACCGAATCTACAAAATACCATGGGCAGAAAACCATCATGCCCAAAACCATGTGCAAAACCCATGCACAAAACCATGGGTAGGTCCACCTACTGCCTTTGGGTCCACCCCTCATCCTTGGGTCCACCCAAATATTATTGGGTCCACATAAAAAAAAAAAATTGAGGCGCTGCACCGACACAATGTACAACCCGTGGAGCTAGGCATGGAAAGAATATAACACACACACAACAATGTATGACCATCCATTGGCCTCTATATGATCATAATAGCATACACTAAGGCAATGATTGGCTTAGTGACTAGCAAATAATATTCTTCGTAGATTAAGGCCTTCCTCTCTTAAATTCTTGTATTTGATTTGAAAGGTTGCATTGGTAGGTAGGAAATGGTGGTGGTGTATTCTTCTAAGATAGTAAGCTTCGACAAACGACTGAAATTGAATTGTGACTAGTGGATTTTATGGTATGATAGAGGTTGTACGACATGAAATGTGTGGTGGTGGATGCTAGAAAATGTGGTAGTAGGGTACAACAATAGAAGAGGGTACAAAATATATATGGAATAATTGCAACAATGGTACAACGACTATAGTGAGAAATTGTGACAGCACATTAGCTATTGGAAAAACAAAAGGGTTGTTGAATGTGTGTTAATTTTCTTTTGAATTCAATTATTGAGACAAGTTATGGACTACAATACTTATTTAATTAATAAGTACTAACTTTGGGCAAAGACTATAAGATTGTATGGATTGATGATGGAAACTAGCAGAGATATGATGTCAATAACTGGAGAAAGCAACAAATGGCAGTGGCAGCTAGAAGCAGTGGATAAATGCTCGTATAATGTGTGATTTAATTTTTCTGAAACAACTACAAATCATTGTATGGTGATGCAATGGTTGGGTTGCTAGACAATGGTGATTGTTTGGTATCACAACAGTGGTGGTGACGATGATGATGGTTGTAAGTGGATCATGGGGTATCACTACTTGACAGTTGTAGTCTTGGAGGTTGGTTTTTTTTGTTTTTTATAGATATAATCTTTTTTCTTCATTTTTTTTACCTTTTTTAACATTTTTTACCCTTTTTTTAATATAATTTTATTTTATTTATTATATATATATATATATATATAATATATATATATATATATAATATATATCATTTTAATTTTTTTCTTTGATAGCGAAATCTATATGACAAAATGGAGAACCTCCAAACAAACTTTATATGGCTAAAGTTGTTGGAAATAAATACTGAGAGATGGGGGGAACGGAGGGGGGGTCAATCAGTATTATCAATCAATAAAACTTCTTCATTTCCATACTTAGATACATATACACAACTTCAATTAAGGAACCCGCATGTATAACAACTGTGTTATGCAACTAGCGTATAATCCAGAATATTATGATCAATTAATCCATTAAATGTTGATCTTTAGTTAAGTGCATCAGAACTTCTTTAACATAATATATAGTAAGCAGGTGCAGTAAAACAGAATAGATCATCACACACAAGAAGCACACATGAACACCATGATATAAGGTGGAAACCCAATGTGGGTGAAAACCACCTCTTGCAAGTCGTCTCTATCTTCTTTTAATAAGAAACGTCTTTTACAATAGTTCTGTATTGGTGCAGTCTTATACCAGTACGCAGGCTTCTACCTGCAGAAGGCTACAACCTTCTCTCGTTCTCCAAACTCTCCTGGAAGGGAGCTACAACCCCCTTATCTCTTGTACTAGCTGATCCACTTACTAGTCCATAGGTGCTGGCCTACTGAAATGCTCCAACCTTTACTCGTTCTCCAGCTGCTACTGGAAGGGAGCTACCACCCCCTTAGCTCTTGTACTAGCTGATGTACTAGTACGTAGGTGATGACCTACAGAAGGCAACAGCCTTCTCTTTCTTCCTCTAGGTATCATGTTTCATACATTTTCAGACTAGATACTCGTGAAGCACAACACTATAATCTGAAGGCCACGTTTCATCCAATTTTCATACTGGACCCATCAATATCATTGAAGCGCAAAACAATCAATACTAGCATCATCAATTTCTGAATCATTGAAACACTGAAACCCTGTCAACAACACAGTCACCAACACATAGAGCAGACTAGAGAACTCTACAATAACAATCAAACCCAACTGCAACTTCAAACATCATACTTCGTTATGTATACGCTACTACGATGAATCAAACCCGCGTATATACGCGCTTTCGCTAAAGTCAACCCATGTACAGATCTATACATATTCAATCATGGCTTTGCGGCTATTTCAGACATCAGCCATACCCAGATCATAACATGCGTACAATAAAACATGCATCAATAATTCATATCTAGTCTATCCATGATCAAACCATATAAAGATGATTCATTTTAAACCATTTGATCCCGATCTATCCTTAAATCTTGTTCTCCATCAACCAGTGAGATCCCTCCTTAGCTCAAACCAAGCAATGCATCATAACCCATATCCTGCATATTGGATCTCATACTACATCAGATATTCAAGTCTTTTTCCATGCATTTGCCTAATGATCTTCTTCTCCTTTTATAGTCTTAGGCCTTACTCAATACCATGGTCCAAAACCATAACAAAACAATACCACAGACCCAATACTTGGGTTCAACTCTTTTGGATGCAA